>QOCX01000549.1:0-80408 GCA_005959815.1 Sarcophaga bullata
TGAATATATTTTTCTATCTTTGCGTTTATAAGATCACGAATATCTATACATCTACTCTCATGTATTTTGCCGTTTACAAAATCAATCGGCTTGATGCCGGTCGTGCTGTGTTGTGTTATTGTAAAAACCTATTATTCCTATCATTTTATCTTCCATACTTTCATCTTTGTTTTCTTTATCGTGCCTTAGCAAGCGTATGTGTTCATTGATTGTGTTGTGTAGTCCTTCAATATCGGCATTACACGTATGGTTACTATTTGAGGTATAGTGAATATCTATATTCACTTTTCCTAAAAATTCTTGCATCGGTATAGCCTTAAATCCTAATTCATTATCCACAATAATTTTATTTATTTTCCCGTAAGTATTGATAATCAGCAATAGTTTTGTTTTAAATTCTGTCCAACTTCTACCGTTTATTTGAAATGCTAAAGGGAATTTTGAAAATTTATCAATTGCCGTCATAAAAAGTTTTTTATCTAAAGTATAAAATACGTCTATATGTAATATTTCGAGAGGTTTAGATGGGTTTTCTGTAATTTTATAAGGGATCTTTGGAGGTTTCCTGTCATATTTTTCTAAGTTACAAATTTCACAGTTATTTATGAACAGAGTTATCCTTTGCTTCAATTTCGGATTGTATATTCGCGTAATTAATTCCTTATATACCACCTGAATTCCTTTATGGTTTTTCTTTAGATGTTCGTTTTTAATAATTTCGATTAGTCGCCGTAGTCTAGTAGGTAGTTGTGTTGCTTATTAGACGAAAGGCCAGGGTTCGAATCCCCGGTCAGAGATCAAAAACGAAATATGAAAGAAATATTTCTTCGGCGACTTCCTCTCAGCAGATTTCTGGCAAAAACTCTGAGAGTAAAATAAAATTGCCATGAAAAGTTTCTCAAAAAAATATGTCCCGTTCGGAGTCGACTTTAAACTGTAGGTCCCGCCACTCATGTATAAAATTAACACACACAGCATAAGTGGTACGAGAAGCTAGGCCGTAATCCTGCCTGAAGGGTTGTAATGGCCAATTAAAAAAGATTAACCGATTTTCATCTTCTATGTCCTCCGTTATGAGTGTACAGCTAAGTACTTTGAAATTTGTGTTATTTGAAAACAGTTCTTCATAAACATTTTTAAACATTGTATAAAATTCATCTTCGATAAAAATAGCGTTCAGCTGTGTTGGATTAAAATGATTCTTTAGTATTGTAATGGCTGTTTCCCTATCTTTCATAAAAATTATTTTTCTTTTATTTCCAAAAACAGATTTATTTTTTATTCTTAATGATCCAATGTTTGTTTTCATTATAACTACATGATTTTTAAACATATTAATTGGTGAAGTAGTTAATTTTATTGTTACATTATCACATTCCAGTATATTTACGCTGAGTTCAGTTTCACTCCTTGACAAAGCAACGGGATTGCTATTCTTTGTTCCTTTTTTGTACATAATCTCGTAATCGTATTCAGATAGTTTTAGTCTCCACCTAACAAGTTTAGAATTTGTTTCCTTTATGGAGAAGAGCCATGTTAGTGGTTTGTGATCTGTTTCTATTATAAACTTGCGACCAAAAAGGTAGGGCCTAAAATATTTTGTAGCCCATATGATAGCCAATAATTCTTTCTCTATTGTACTATAATTTATTTTGTGTGTATTAAGGATGCGGCTTGCATAGCATATTGGGTGATTATCTTGCGAAAGCAAGGCTCCTAAAGCGTAATTACTTGCATCCGTTGACAATGTAAATGTTTTAGAAAAGTCCGGATATGTTACTATTGGATCATGTGTTAGCAGAGTCTTGAGGGTGTTAAAGCTTTTTTGTACTCTAGATCATTTACATTTATTTTTGGATCCTTCTTTAAGTATTTATTCATTGGCTTAGCGATAGATGAGTAGCCTTTTACAAAACTTTCTATAATAGCCTGTAAGACCTAGAAATTGTTTGATCTATTTTGTCGTTTTGGGTATTGGAAAGTTATCAACGCATTTTATCTTTTTAGAATTGGGTTTGACTCCTTCCGTTGTAATTATGTGCCAAAGGAACTCTATTTCCTTTTTTAAAAATTTCAGATTTATCCAGTTCGACTTTGTTTCCTGTAATCTTGCAAAAATAAGTTTAAGTGAATTTATGTGTTCCTGTAAGGATGTTGAAAATATGATTATGTCGTCCAGGGATACTAAAAGAAATTTTGTTTATGTAATCTTGGAATATATTATTCATTAATCTCTGGAATGTTTCAGGAGCTGTTTTCAGTCCGAAAGGCATTCGCAGAAATTCATAGTGTCCTCCTTCAACACTAAATGCAGTTTTGTGAATATCTTCTGCCTCTATCTCAATTTGGTGAAAACCTTTTGTTAGATTGAGTGTAGTGAAATATTGGCTTCCTCCCAATTTTTCGAGCATTTCGTCTATATTCGGGATAGGAAACTTGTCATCGATCGTTACTTCGTTCAGTTTACGATAGTCGATTACGAGTCTCCACTTTGGCTTTCCACTAGCATCGGCCTTCTTTGGCACGATCCAAATTGGAGCTGAATATGGGAAATTACTATTTCCAATTATGTTATTTTTCAACATCTGTTGGATTTGATCTGCAACTTCTTTTTTATGTACGTATGGGTATCTTTATGATTTTGAGAATATGGGTATATTGTTTGTAGTCCTAATTTTATGTTTTACTGCGGAAGTAAATGAAAGTCTATCATTTTCTTGGTATAAAATATTATGATATCTATTTATTATTTGTAGT
This sequence comes from Sarcophaga bullata, assembly GCA_005959815.1. Classification (NCBI taxonomy): domain Eukaryota; kingdom Metazoa; phylum Arthropoda; class Insecta; order Diptera; family Sarcophagidae; genus Sarcophaga; species Sarcophaga bullata. The sequence continues at coordinate 2,758 of QOCX01000549.1, forward strand.
AATTGTGATCTTTCTTCAGGGTTTGAGTGTTCTATTCTGAGTTGATCACTCAATGGTTTAAATTTTTTACTTTTGATTATGCTGAAATTTTCATAATCTACCTTCTGCGTAGTCAAGCGATTAGTTTCAGATAACACGTTTATCTCTACTTCTACATTTTCAATATTTAAAATGCCTTCTCTTAAAATATTTCCGTCGTTTTCTTCCTTATAATATATTATGTCGGAATTATCTGGTGCTATTATCATTTTTTAATTATTTTTATTTTTAGTTTCTTGCTACCGATGGTACAGAAGTCGCCGTAGTCTAGTAGGTAGTGTGTTGGCTTATTAGACGAAAGGCCAGGGTTCCCGGTCAGACATCAAAAACGAAATATGAAAAAAATATTTCTTCGGCGACTTCCTCTCAGCAGATTTCTGGCAAAAACTCTGAGAGTAAATAAAATGCCATGAAAAGTTTCTTAAAAAAAACTGTCGTTCGGAGTCGACTTTAAACTGTAGATCCCGCCACTCATGTATAAAATTAGCACACACAACATAAGTGGTGTGAGAAGCTAGGCCGTAATTCTGACTAAAGGGTTGTAATGGCCAATTATGTATGTATGCTACCGATGGTTATTTCTCTTTTTTCATAATAAAGGCGGTTAGTGGTCTCAATATATCGCTACCTATTAGACCATCGTAAAAATTATAGAATTTTATTATATAAAATGCTAGTGTGTTATTTGTTCCAATGTCGCTAAATTCTTCAAAAATAGATACTAGAGCTTTTTCATTAACGTAAATTTTATGTTGAAGAGTTCTAATTAAAAGCGGGTTGGTTGCGTGAATTCTTTTCGGGTTACAAATCCCCGGATTTAAAATTGACTGCGGCTGTGTCTATTAGAAGTTTTATAAACCCTTTCTTTTTTATTATTATAAATGGTAATTTATTCCTGGGGCTGATTCCTGAAAATTTTCAGCTACTTCCATTTTTTCTATGTCCATAGGTTCAGGTTGGTTTCTAAAGTTCAATCTGTGGAATGGGGAATTCTGAAGATTGGGATTTTGTGGGTTTGTTTGCTGATGTGGGCGGGGTTGTTGGAATGGTTGTTGATAGCCTCTTCCGTTATTTTGGGGCAATGGTTGTTCCCGTATTGTGCTCTATTCCCACTATTTGAATGAGTTTGAAATTCTGGACCGCTCCCAATATTGTTTCCAATATATGCGTACCCGGCTTGGAACAGTATATTCATAGCCTGTTCTAAATCTTCTGGGTTCCTACAGAATAAAATGGATTTCATTGGCTCGGGGATTTTGCTTTTGAAAATGTTGATGGCGGTGCGTTTGTTATTCATCGCACTCTGTCTAGTTGCTTTCTCCTAGAATGACTACTTATTTGTTATTCAATCTGTGTAACTTCGTTTTCACATCGTTATAGAAATCTAAGGTATTTGTTCTAAAAGTCACGCTTCGTAATTCGTCAAAAAGTTCTTCACAGGAATGTCTGTCCCCAAAATTATTCTGTAATATATTTTTAATATCTGTCCAAGAAATTGCATGGCAATTTATTTCGATTGCTTGCCTTGCCTTTCCTTTGAGTTTTGATTTTATTAGGTCAGAAAAAAGTAATTGAGACAGTTCGTCATATGTTCATAAGTGTGGATATATTCTGTCAATGATTGTAGTGAACGTCTGCAAATCTTTTAAGTTGCCGTAGAATTCAGGTAAGCTGTTTAGGTATTTCAAAGAATCTATAGTTAATCTGTTCATTGGGCCTGTACTGCCATTTTTAGTTTTTAGTTTTAAGATTTGTTTAGAGAGAGAGAGAGGAAAATAATTTAAACACGAATACGTTTTTCTCTTTTAGTCTTATATTTTAAATACATTTTCTTTGCCTTAATTTTTATCAAGCGTATTTTATGTAGGAATTCTTGTAACTTTTTGATTTCTTGTTCTCTGGACGTATATAGTAATTTTCTTTCAATTTCTGCCTCAATGCTTATCTTTTCAGTTACATACATTTAATAATATTAATAAAGTTAACTAAGTTAAATTCTTACTTTCTAATACTGTTGTCTGCTTGGCTCTGCGTTTCCAAAGGTAAAATTGTTTCTACTGTTGAGTATAAAGTTGATTAGGACATATTAGATTGAAGTTTGTTGGTATTAGTAACTTGACTGGTGAATTGTCACTTTTCACTAACTTGAGTTTATAAGGATATATCTTTATATCCTGGCTTTTATATGAATATATTTTTATATTAATTTTCCACTTCTGTGTCTTTGATAAGGATAAATCTTTTTATCCTTTTCTTCATTTTTTTTGTTGTTTTTTTTTTCTTTATTTCCTCCGTTACGAGGAGCAACAAAAATAAAATAAAACAACTGGAAGTTTAGTCAACAAAAAAACGGTCTTTCTTTATTTTCTGCTTTTTAAATACTATTATTTTGTTTATTGCTGCATTTTTGTTATTGAAATCCAGCTATAAAAATATAAATTAAAATAAATATTTACATAATAATTCTTAAGAAATATGACTGGTGCATTTTGTTAATTGTTGCATTCATAACAATGTATATTAATATTCTTGGCAGCGGATAAAATTACTAAAAGTTAAGTTAAAACGGCATGTGTATATGTTTATGACCAAAATAATGTTAATGGAATATTGTAGAGTCTACAACTAAGGGAATAGTGGGACACACTATAACAATGTATCGCTTTTATTTTGTTCAGTCATGTCCATTTCCTATTGGGTATTTTAAGGTATAAACACATAGACCAGAGGCAGCAGCTCAGCATTACGACAGAAAATTCTGCGAACTGTTTTCTCTCCCGTATGCTGACTGCTTTAATTCCTTAAAAACAGAGCAGAAAAAAAAGCTGATAAAAAACCAAAACAATAAATTAATAAATAAATTATGAACACTTTTCAGTGGTGTCACTATCGTATTTGTTACGTACACAAAAATAAAATCGCATATAATAAAACATAGTCCTAGTCTATAGAATAGTATAAACTAGTAAGGAAATTTTCTCCGTTTTGTTTATTTATGTTTTTTAGCTTTTAGGGTGGGTTTTTATATTGGCGTGTGTAATAAAAAATGTAATTTTTGTGTAAAACTATTAATAAATAATAAGATCTAATAATAATAATAACTTTTAACTTTTTCGTTCAATTATTTTAAAAATATTGGCAAATTTCAACAAGAAAAAATTTTTATGAGCTGTATATCTTATTTTGATCTTGTAATATTTAGCTCCTTAATTACCTTTTGCACAAAAATCTCTATTCATTGTGACCGAAAATCACCCACATTTCGTCTAAACTTTAAACATTAGAATTTTTAAAATCTGTTCATGAGGAAATTAAAAAAATTCTAAGACTCCCTTTTTAACACAAAATAATGTTTGATTATACAATTATAATTTTTCGACTTTATCGCAGTTTTCACTATGTATATCTGTTTGCTTCTAAACGTTTGCTTGCAAAAAGAATAACATTTTTACTTCCTCACTTAATTTCGCATTAAAAGGTGCTGTTATGAGCGTTTTTAAACGTCATATTCCTCTGTGTAATTTTGTCGGTTCTACTAGATAGTTGTTGGCCTTAAATTGAGCGTAACGTCTCTGTCAAACCCAGTCGCCCACGATCAAAGGAGATAATTGGCGCGACTTCTCTCAGCAGATTTCTGACAAAACTCTGAGAATATATAAAATGATCTGTTCATTCGGGATCAACTGGTTACAAACATTTAAGAATACGACCATTTTTTATTGTCACAAATAGAATTCTTAGAAGAGAGAGAATATTAAAGACTCAAGAAATTTTGCCCTGTGAAGACAATAGGAATTTCTATAAATTATTGGAGAAGAAAAGGAATTAAAAAAAATGCTGAATGCCACCAATGCAAAACAGCTATCGTGCGGGAATCAATAGATATGGTGAGTGTGCAACAAAGGTATTCACATTCCAAAACAGATTACTAGTGGATGACTCTTTGCATATTGCGATCTCTACTGCTACCTTATGTTCGTTATGTGTGATCGTTGCCCATATGTCGCATCAATGTAGACATGGACAATTGGGAGATTCAAAACAGGTGTCAATGCACAATAAAGAAATTTTGTTGAATTTGAAGCGACACTTAGAAGAATAAAACAAATAAAACAAGCGGTTACAATTCGATAAAAGTATGAAGAAAGTTAAAGAAAATAGATGAAGGACAAAACATGTGATATTTAGAGTTAAAAAAAAATGTATCGAGTCGATCGATAACGGAACATGACAAACAAAATAAGTAATGTAACACATAACAAAGTAGCACATGTAGCTATGTGATGAGAAAATTCGAAACAAACAATGCGAAAATGCACGATATTAAGAAAAGAATTTATGGGAAGATAATGTCAAACAAAATATGTCGAAACTCCAAGTTGGTATGCCAACGATGTTGAGCCGATATGTCATAATAATTCACATAATCAAATAGAGAGAACAGGCGGTAGTATTAGAAAAACTAAAGCCGATTAAATAAGAAGGTCGGACATCAATGATTTTAAAAACTAACTAACTGTTGAGAATCGGATGGAATTAAATAGTTTACCAGAATAAAATGATGCTGCAGAGGAAAAGTTCATTATAGACTAAGAGAATGAGATACAGTAAGGCAATGAGATAAAAGTCCCAAACAGGTGGAAGAGTGTAAACGGCATGAATTTTAAATTCCAAAGGGGGTCATTGATGATAATGTTAAGAACGCAGGAATGGAGTTTCTAGAAATACGTGAATAATAATAAAATATTTGAACAAGACGGAAAGAGTTAGGACAATTTTATGGAAATACAAATAGACAAGTCATATAATGTTAGTTATTTCATGTCGAGGATAGTTACAAATTGGATGGAAAGCTGCCAGAGTTTATGCACATGCATACAGTGTATAGGTTATAACAAATAAATGCTTAATTACATGAGGAAATAAGAGACTGAATTGGATTCTTACGAAAACCATAGAGACGAACATAGATGCGTATTCAATAAAATTAATTGAGAAAAGGGAATCCAGATATTCAAAACATTTATAAACAATCTTTATCAGTTTGGGAGGATAAGTTGGATACAGCAAAGGCTGATCCTATACGTTCTATTCAGAAATCACCAACAGGGGGCACAAAATGATAGGAAATAAAATAGTGAATTAGACCATTATTAGTTTAGTATTGGGTAGTCTGATGACGGAGGGGCTCATATGATTTTTAAAAGCATTGGCAGTAAGTAACAGATTCGAGAGAATTTAGGAATGAAAGATTGTCGATAGTATAATAGCATTTATACAGTCACCAAGTGCCAAAAGCGAATTTGAAAAGCATTAAGTGAGTTTTAGATACTAGAAATGCGAAGAAAATTATGAGATTGTAATAATGAATTCAAACATTATCTATAGGAACTATTATAGAACTATATTAGTCAGGCAGCTATGAGAATGGCTAAAACAGATAGGAAGGGAATTTTGACCTAGAATTGCACAGAGCTCTAAAAAGTTGTCGATCTATATTATTACAAATACGGAGAATTTATATGCAGAGGCTAATGTAGGTAATAAATAGCAGCAGGACGTTCGAAGTGATATATTAATAGAAGTTCAAGAAATTAATGTTATGCGCCTAAAAACAGGGAATATTGATTTTTCAAATATAACAAGAATAGATTTAGAAATACATTGAGAGCAATGTTGAAACTTGAGGAAATGGGGGACTAATTGAGTATGTAAAAAAAGAATGAAGAATTTAACAGCGCACACAGGGTATTAAGAAGGGATAAAATTATAAAATACGAAAAGGCCATTATGGAGAACAGTATTGATGAATGGTACAAATATAAGGAAGCGAGGAACTAATTTAAAGTTGAAGTAGTAAATTCAAAAAACCATTATATAAATACTAAAATAAACACAGCAAAAGCTCAGAAGGAGACGTGGAATAGGATTAAGAACTTAATATTAGGAAAACCAATGAATGTGATAAAAAGTATGATATTTGTGAGCATAGATTTTACGAAGAGTGTGGAAATTTGCGAAAGGTTCAATGAATATTTCATTCGTAGCATTAGGGATATACGTACTTCAATTGAGAATGTATATTATGAGAATAATGTGCAGACTTCAAACTATAGATTTAATTTTAAGGTAATATCTTTAATGGAATAAGAGAATAAGGGAAAAAGAACGACTACAGGAGAATATCAACTGGCATTTTATTAGACAATTGGAACACAGTTGGTAATATTTTACTCAGAATTATAAGTAAATCGTTGGAAACTACAATTTTCCTAGAGAACTGAAAGGAATCGATGGTTACGCTTGTTGAGAAGATTAAAAATACTGTTAAATTTGAGAAATATCGCCCGATAAATACCTTAAGAACATGTGAGAAAATTATTAAGAAGATAGTTAAGAATGAATTGGAAGAATATTTTGAGAAACATAACCTACTATCGAAATATTAGTCAGCCTTTAGAAAGAAGTATTCATGTGAGACAACAATTAACTATGTAATAAATAAATGAAAATTTATAGGGAATGATCGCAAAGTTCTAGAATTTTTTTTAGATTTCAAAAGAGCTTTCGAAACAATAGATAGGGACATTTTGCTTCAAAAACGTTCATTTTATGTCACTAAGTATAAGGAATTAAAGCGGTTTAGTTCATATCTCACAGGGCGTAGACAAATAACAAAGATAAATGATGTTGAATTCAGTATAAGGGAGAATGATTTTGGTGTCGAACAGGGTTCGATATTAGGAGCTTTATTGTTCATAATATACATCAATGATATTGAAAATATAATGAAGAAATACGAGATAGTTTTATATACAGATGATACTCTCATTTTTAATGAGCGTACAATGTGGGGAATGTTAAGAACAAATTGCAAAATATATGGATAATATAAGTAGATAGTTAAAGATAAACAAATTGTAATCAAATAAAAATAAAACAGAGTTAATGAAAATTAATATGCACACTAATAGTTCATTTAGGATAAATAATGTAGAATTTAGGATAAGTAATGTAATGTGAAAAGGTCAACAATATTAAACATCTAGGTTTCATAATTGACAGGGAATTAAAAATAAAAGAACATTTAGAGTATATATGTAGAAAAATAAGGAAAGAGATAAGTTTCTTTAAATGACTGAGAAATAAGATATCAATGTTAACATCGATTAATATATATAATACAATGCTGAAGCCGCATTTTGAACATGGATCAACAATTTTATATACCTGCTGTACTGATTAAAAAGACTGCAGAAATTACAGAATAAAGCGAAGCGTTCTATATTATAACTAAACAGATTTACACCAACTACTTTTATGTCAGATGCACTGAGATGGCTTAATGTGCGTAAAAGATTAGAATTTAACACGCTGAATTTTATTCAAAAAATGAAAATAGAAGAAACACCAGAACACCTAACTGAACAGGTAAAATATGTTGGAGAAGCGCAACCTTACATATTGAGAAATGCAAACGATTTTGGGCTGCAGCCAGAGGAAACAATTGCAATGCAGATATCATTATACTATAAGGGACTGAATGTGTACAATAAAATGCCAAATTATTTGAAGAATGAAGCAAATATCAATATTTTTAGAAAAAGTTTTGTAAATTTTGTTAAAAATAATAGTATTTAAACTCAGTATTTAATATTTCAAGTATTAATAAATAAATTTGAATTGAATTTAATCAAAAAACATAAGTGGTATGACAAACTAGATCGTAATTCTGACTGAAGGATTGTAAAGACCAATTATGTACATATGTATGTATGTATTCATAAATAATATTCTTGGTTAACGGGCTTATCAAACGAATTCACATACGAAATATTAAACCTTTTATAATTCAAGCTTTTGTTTTTTATTTTTTGATTATTCGTTTCTCTTCAATAACACATAAGAATTTTAAGCAGTTATTTTATTATGATGTTATGTTATATTAGTATCACTAATCTGTTATATTGGTATCACTAATTTGCTTTTAGCTGCTCACAAAAATAGAAAATAAGGTATAAACGTAATAACGAAAGTCGACACCTCGGCAGTTCGGCAGAAAATTCTGCTAACTGTTTTTCTGCCGTTAATTTTTTTGAAAACAGAGTTGATAAAAAACCAAGACAATAAACAACAATTTAAATTCCCTACAAGAAATGAATAACCGAAATTAACACATACAAGATTCACGCACTAATCACATACATAATATTTTATAGTACTTTCCGACTGTAGAGTTGAGTTTACAACAACACACAATTAGTGACGATAAAATGACCGGTCTTTTAATTATTAAGTTGATGGCGGCAAATATATTTTTGACAATATCTACCGAAAAGAAATTATTTAAGAAAAATTTTAAAATGCATAATGGTGTGTTGTAGCAAAACGTTTTAAAATTTCAAACCCTTTAAATAAAAAAGATTAAGATTATTAATAAATTAAAATAAAAATTAAAAAAAATTGGATTATAATGAATCAAGAAATCAAAGTGGCTCAAAGAAATCGTTTGTTTTAATATTTATAATAATTTATTTTTAAATATCAGTATTTAATTATATATTAAAATTTTATTTAATAAAAATAAATTGTTTATAAAATAAAAATTATGTTTTCTTGTAAAAAGTATGCATCAATCTGGTAGTCAACTATAACCTATATACACTTTAACCGCGCCCGATATATCCATCAAGTTTGACTAGTCAACAGTCACGTTTACATCAACTGTGATTGAAGAACAGAAGTAGAGTAGGTAGGTTAGATATATCTATTATAGTCGAAAGAATTCATACGTTAGAAAGAGAAACAACATCACACGTACACGAATGTTTACATCAAGTTTTTCATATTGACCTTAATAACTTCATGGGAAAGAGTGATATGTTTACACATCACACATGACGGTCAAAAGACTAGACACTTGACCGTCATTGATCTGGTAGGGATTATGAACACTTTTCAGTGATGTCACTATCAAATTCTTTACGTACGCAAAAATAAAATCACATATATAAAAAACCGCATATTCACACATATATTTATATAATATATATACAAAAACAATTCATGTAACTTTAATAATGGACTACGTTTTTTTCTAAAATTTCAAAAATCATTAATTTAATTTCAGCATCCCGAGAAACTATTCCTTTTACAAATTTATTATTGTATTCATAAAAAATATTTTTGGTTAACCTTTTATAATTCAATTTTACTTTTTATAAGTACTTGGATTGATTTTTATTTCTTGATTGTATATTTGTCTTCAATAAGTATTTTAAGCTGTTATTTAATTATTATTTTATGTTGCACTGGCATCCTAAGTGGGCAGAAAACTGCTTAGATTGTTGGATTGGATTTTACTGTTCTGCAGAAACGCCTCCATATAAACTCTTGTCTTTCTAAACTTAGCAGCTTTCTGTCATCTGTCGTCTACATGTTTATACCAATAGTCTAAGTTGTACAGAAACAGCTTAGGTTGTTGTCTTCACTTTTTCTGTTCTGCCGTCAATATAATCGTCCTCATATAAACGTGTGTATTCTAAACTTGGCAGCTTTCTGTTATCTGTCGTCTGTCGTCTATGTGTTTATACCTTTACGCTGTGGTGAATTAACTGAAACAATAAACGTTTAGTTCAGTGTTACAGAATTGAAATTTTGAAATAGTACTGAACTATAACTGAAAGAGTACTTTTTGCATCAAATGGTACTTTTATAAAAAATATTTATTTATACTGTAACGAAAATGGAAATGGTGCAACATCGTTCAACATTAAAATGTTAAACAAAAGCTACAGAAACACAACAACGGACTTGTTTGCTTTAATAATAAATAAACAAAAATATAGCAACAACATGACGATAACGAAAAAGAGATAAACAAGTAAACCAAAAGGCAACAACAACACTGTAAGGACAAATGTAAACAACATACACAAACAACAAACAAGTAAAAATGAATAAATGTAAACAACATGAACTTTCACTCTGGTCTTGCCTGCTTTTCCTTGCCTTTAATATAGCGACGTAAACAGTCAGTTCTCGTAAGCGAAGGTTCTGGTCTTTTCCTTCTCGAGAATACTATAAATGTAAACATGTTTACACCGAACCTTCGCTTACGAGAACTGACTGTTTACGTCGCTATATTAAAGGCAAGGAAGAGCAGGCAAGACCAGAGTGAAGGCGCTGTGCCTCTGAAGAAAGTAATCGTAGTTTGAAGATCTCCGTTACAAAACAATTGTGTAAAGACTCAGTAATTATACCACGTAAAAATGTGTCATATATTTTAAAGTAAACAAACCAAAATCTTAATATTGAATGTCATGAAAATTGCAATAACTAAAAATTATAAAGACATGAATTTAGAAGACATGTTTATGGGTTTGAGTTTCTTAAATTTTTAAACACTTTTTATGTTAATATTTTAAACAGATTTTATTTTAAGTATAAAAACTTTGTTTTCACGACATTTATTGCATTTAATATTCCTGCTTTTTCATTTTCTTTAATTCAACTGTTACCAGCTGTTTATTTAGTGTTATCACTACAGCGTTATTTGATTTATTTCAATGATTTTATATTTATTTTAAGGTATTTTTTGTTTTATGTACTGTTTTAGTAAAACAGACAATATCACTTTCACAGAAATAAAAACACTCTTGTGAGATAACTTGTAAGACTAGCATTCGAACTATGACAATATAACATTCCGTTATCGGTCTTCTTCGATTTATATATATAACTGTATAAATATTATCAGCAACAGCGACAGTGATAATCGAATAAATGTGTTAAAGATCGAAAAATGAAAAATGGATTATAATAGAGTTAACTTTTACAAGCAAGTGAAGTCGTTTATCTTAAAGGTAAAATGCAAGCGGAACGGCATTTCGAACGTTTGTGGATATATAATTGAACCATTTATTTTAAAAGTGGCTTCAGTCCATTTTTTCTTTTGTGTTTGCATTTGAATTGTTTCAAAAACATTTTTAACTGGTATTAAGTTGTTTTTACGGCTTTGTGGCCTTAAACATGTTAGAATATATAACATAATATGTTTTGTAAACTTTACTAGAAAAATTAGTTGTGTTTCAGTGGCCTTAAACCACTTTCAAAATTAATAAAATGACTTTTTTGTTTGTGAAAAAGAATAAGTCCACTTTGTGTTCTTTGTTTAATATTATTACAAGTTAATTTTTTCACTTAAAGTTAGTCTACTACGTTTATATAAATCCAATATAATTATTACATGGGATTGATTAGCAAACAAAATACTTTATTGAACAAATTATCCAAAAGAATTGTATACCTAGTGATTCCTCTAAATAGTTAGGTTTTTAAGGTAAGTTCTTCAAATTATTATTTTAAAGAAATTAAATAATAGATATTGTAAATATTTTATTTTTGATGTAGATGAATGTAATAGCTTTAAAATAAATAGGGAAGCTTTCAATTTAGATACAGATTTTTATTTATGTAATTAGAAACACATGTATTTAAAAATAAATATTAATTCATTTATTAAAAAATTAAATTAACATCCATTTATTAAGGATAATATTAAAGATTTTGCCATATGATTTCTCCTCATTTAGATTATGTGTGAGGTTGTTACAACATTCTTGGTGTATAGGTGATATATACCTAGTTGAAATGGGACGTACATTTTTAAATAATGATGTTTATTTTATTTTGTTGAAGTTCCTTGGTCTTCCCCGACAAGGTAATAAACCAATTATTTTGAACTCTGTATTCACTTCCATAGTTTCTTTATAAGACATTTTATAGGGTTCAATTTTTATATCGCATCCAACATGTCCTTAGCAAATTTACAGGTTCGCCACTAGTTTTTTTTCTTTTATGAATTGCTTCTTCCAGAGGTTTTTAGTTAATATAAATCGTTATTCTTTCGACATGTTTTTATGGTTTCATAGTAATCCTGGGGGACATACATTAAATTATTTTTCCTCAAAGCCATTTATATCATTCCAAAATCACTATCATTTGATAAAATGAATATGCTGATAGTAAAAACTTATGGTCAATAATATCTGCATTATTTTCTGTAACATAACACATTCCATATCAGAATTATATCTTTCAATGGACTTAAACCAGTTTCAAAATAAATTTTTGCATTTCGTTAACTAGCTAATTTTAAAGTGCCCCAAATCATAGCGACTAGACTTAAATTGTTTATAAACAAAAAAAAATTGCATAGGATTGTGGATATTGTTATCATTAAGTATTTTTTTTTAATGGACTTAAACCACTTTCAAAATAAACGGCTCAATTATTAAACTATACTTTTATAACTTAAAATAAATATAAACACTACCTACATAAAGTAATGGTAATACAGTGTTTATTTTCATTTTTATTTTTAAATGTTAATAATGGAATAAAATATACTTTTGGTTTTTAAACTAAAGTTTTAATTAAAGAGAATTTCATATACAGATAAACATACACTTGCAAAATTTAAATTCTGTTTATACTCTGCAAGAGATTAAGCGTCAATTGTTTAAAAACTGCTAGTACAAGTACAGGTACATCTGGCCCTAGTATAAACTGGGTTTAAGTTTTTATAGAAAAATAGTAGTAGAAGTAGTTTAAACACACCACTCATAGACTGATAGAAATTTAAAAAATTCACATACTGTTTTTGGAATTAAATTGTGAATCTTTGATTCATGCCATTTTATTGTGAAAAATATATAATCTATTTGAATTAATTGTTTTTTAAAGATTTGCCATATGACACCACTGTAATCGCCATTCATTCAAAACGAAAAATTCTGTAAGTAATATGGCAAGCCCGTATTGTATTATTTTTAGCGTCCAGTTTTAAAGACTAATATCTCCCCTTTCTAAAAAATTTAGACTTTTAAAATAGGTTGAAGCATATTTGCGTAATCAATAATTTTGTATGAAAAGATAGAAAAAAAGCCGTTCTTGTTAAATAAAATAAGTTTGGAAGGTTCGAGGAATATAAAAAAAGTATTTTTGAATTCTACTCAACCTACTGAACAACTTAGGTTATATAGTTACTCGGGTACAGTGTTGCCAGTAATTTTTTTCGAAAAAATTTTTTCTGGGAAAAAAAACTTTTCTACCAAAAAAAAAAACTTGTTTTCTAAAAAGTAACAAAATTTCTAAAGGAAACACCGAAGGCCGGTTTCCTCTGTTGGTGTTTCTTTGCTACTTTTGCCCGGACTGGTAAAACACACAATATTTTCTTTAAAAATGTAAATATTTCGTGTTATTATTATTGAATTTATTGAAAAAATTTAAAAGCGAATTTTGTCGAAAAAACTTGTTTTGTTAGGAAACTACTTTAATGGAAACTTTTTCGCACCTCAAAAAACATGGAAAAAAGGGAAAACTTGGCAAATGGCAATGCTGCTGGGTGTATTTTCACTGTTACACCGTGTTATCCAAAGCTGGTAATGCAGTGTATAATGATAACCAGAAACGTCGGCAGATGCTTCCGCTATCAGAGGTGAAAATTACTTATTCTAGACACACCGTCCAATTCACAATATAGAGTACATTGATCTCTGGCAACACAGTACACAGTACGAATAACGGCATTTTGGTGAGTTTCGATTTTATTCACCATACCTGATAAATTCATCACGTTTTGTAAAAAAAACTAACCACACTGGAAACTCACCAAAACAATGAAATTCACCACGCTTCAAAAAAATATTAAAAAATTGCTTTCTTAATTTTTTCCCCTTTCCATTCGTCGGACCCAAATATCAACAACAACGAAGAGCGTGCCTCCAACAACTACAACTATAATCCTACTTTTCCCACACCAAACCAGCAGCAGCACATGACAGCAACCAACAACACATCTATACACACACTCCACACAACCTCCATAAATAACATGGCTACTATGGGGGTCAGTAGGTGGCGGGCAATTGGACGGCCTACCACATGGAGGCTAGCTGCGAATAACCAATAAGCAATCCCCGACCAAGAGCGGTAGATACGGAGGAGTACTAGAAAAAGATACAAATGACCGAATACGTCATCTGCACCATGGCAAACTGATGCCGCCATTAACTAGGTATCATCCCGCAGAGGGTTCCCCCAAGAGGTAGGAAAATAGGAGGGTATAGTCTCCGTGGTACCCTCAATTCCATCGACGCGGGGGAAAATGGATTTAAATTGGCTGACGATGGCAGTATTCCGGCACTTTAGTAGACGGTGTGAAAGCTAGCTGAAATGGCTGTCAGGCTAATGCTGTCATTGCCCCCGCCCCTTTAAAATTATGGCAAGTCTGTCGATACGTTCCTGATTTATCACCGTTAAGTTGACCTGGTTTGCGTCGACCTGGCTCGGAACACGTATTCCCATCAGGTTATGTGTCAACCCCTGCGTGGCCTCCCTGCTTATGCTAAAATAACCACGGGGTCTTTAGGATAGCGGCCGAGAGTTGTTGCCCAAATGAAATGATGAACAATAAAAATAAATCTACGAATAGAGCGCCAAATTCAACGGAGATGAATTCTTTGGAGCTGAACGCTTTCGGGCAGAACTCGAGGATTCCGAGATCTCCAGTGCGGAATAGAGGTCAGAGTACGAGCAATCCGAGATCACCGATAAATGGAGAATCTTCAGGATTGGTGGCATCGGGGTCGGAGCCAGCGCGAAGCGACCAGACGGCATCGATCAGCGGGGTTTTTGGTCAACTCCGTGACCAAATTAGGAGCTTAATTGGTATGCTGGAGGATGGAAAAAGGAGATCAATCTGCCAACCGATAAGGGATGCGATTGATCCTATTAAGACCCTCTGCGACCTGTACGCTGATGAGTTGAAGAGTTAAACATCGCCTTGGATAAAGAACCAGGAGGGGAAGGTGACACATTAGGAGACTGTTGAGATTTTCGTAGCTAAGAGGAGAACTCCAAGTCTTGCACCAAAAGTTTTGTCGAAGAGTACTACCGACACGACTTTGAGTCGGCAGGTAAACGTTAATGAATCAGCTGTAGAATCAGGGTGGCAAAAAGTCAATGAAAATGAAAAATGAAGTCTGATGCGATAATGATAGCAACTAAGTATAACACATCGTATGCTGACATTTTGAGGAGGGTTAAAACGGATCCTAAGCTTTGCGAATTAGGGGAAAGCGTTACAAAGATTCGTAGAACCGTCAAAGGCGGACTATGTATTACTTAAGCTTAATAAGAACGGCGAGCGAACGGAGGTCTTTAGAGGGGCCATTGGAGAGCTCCTAGGAGAATCCGCGTCTGTCCACACTATAAAGGAGAGAAGGAAGATGTGTACAACGCAATACGGAACATTTCAGGTCTTGAGGGTTTCGATAAAAAAATATAGTTGGCCTCAGGAGGGCATATGGTGGGACACTGCAGCTATTCTTCTAAAGGAAGGTAGAAGTAGGATCGGCTGGGTCATATGCAGGATTCGTGAAAGGAACATTCCGAAGAAATGCTTACGATGCATACAATTTGGACATTTGACCCGTCAGTGTAAGAGTAACGTTGACCGCTCGGGTACATGCCGCAAGTGTGGACAGGAGGGTCACATTTCTGGGATTTGCTAACGAAAAATGCTCTGTATATTCTGCAAAATGGACAACCCAAGGTTCGCCAACCATACCTCGGGAGAGATGAGATGAGAGTAATACATATTAATCTGAATCATTGCTAGGCAGTCCAGGATCTATTGATCCAGAGGATGAGGGAGGAGGGAACGGACGTCGCAATCATAAGCGAGCCTTATAGGATACCGAGGAGCAATGCTTGGATCATCGATTAGCAACACGGTCGTGGAAATGGTCAGGGGCGTACACGAAGGCTTCTATGCCTAAAAGGGCTGTATGCAGGGGACGTTTCCCTGCTACTGGTGGAATGACGAGATTCTAAATCTGCGGTCGGCATGCTTTGGGGCGAGAAGAAGGGCCCAGCACACGAAGGGAGACTGACATAGGAAGCCGAACGGGCTGCATACGAGGATCTAAGGCATCGACTTAGAAGGGCCATAAAAAGGAGCAAGAAACAATTCTTTTAGCGGATATGCTAGGAGGCTGTCATCAATCCGTTTGGGACAGCATACCGAGTCGTTTGCAGGAAAAGTGGAGCTCAGCCTAAACTAGGTTGTCCGATTTTAGATTATTAGTACATTATTTCCGCAGGCCCAGCCCTACACTTTTTTAATAGGGAGCCGGAAGCGTCTCATACATTACCCGAGGTGACAGGAGAGGAGAGAGCATGCGCTAGAATAGGAGATAGAAAAATACCGGGACCGGATGGAATCTCAAACGGGGCACTTAAAGTGGCTATCCGGCATAGACCGGATATGTTCGCCAATGTGTTTTAGAAGTGTTTTGTCGAGGGTGTTTTTTCCACGTAGATGGAAGAAGCAGAAATTGGTTCTCATTCCAAAACCTGCCAAACCTCCAGGTGAACCATCGTCGTATCGTCCCATCTGCCTACATAATACTAGAGAGGATAGTATACAATCGACTGCTGACACATGCAGAGGCGAGAGGAGCTCTCTCGGACCTGCAATATGGATTTAGAAAGGGACAATTAACTATTGTCGCGATAAGGAGAGTGGTCGACATTGCAAAAGACGCAATAAAAGGCGGAAGATGGAGATTTGGCTCCAAGGAAATCCATTTAAGAGGAGAATAAAATCGAGGATTGTAACGTCAATAATGATATATGCTTGCCCAATATGGACGCAAGCACTCTCAGTGGAGACGACAAGGAGGAAACTGTCCTCTGTGTATCGTCCAAGCGCGATTAGATAGACAAGTGGCTTCAGCACAGTGTCTGATGTAACGGTACTGGTATTGGCAAGGACAATACCGATAGACATATTGGCGGATGAGATGAGGAGGGTATACTTTCGCCGTCTGGAGTATCCAGGACAAATAGCAGCTATAAAAACGGAGGAACGAAGGACTACCATGCATAAATGGCAGTCACGGTGCGAGAATAGTTTAAAGGGAAGATGGACATTTCACCTTGTTCCTGATGTAACCCCTTAGATGGAGAACGATCATTGTGAGCTGAACTACTACGTGATCCAGTTCCTAACTGGCCATGGATGCTTCAGGAAGTACCTGCGCAGATTTGGACATGATACTTTTCCTATTTTCCCAAACTGTGTAGATAAGGAAGAAAATGCGGGGCATATTCTAACTTGCTGCCCCAGATTTAGATGGCCCGGTCAATCGAGTTGTGTACCAAACCGGCTTATGGAAGAGGTAATGAATTCTAGGATTCTATGGAGCCAATACAGTCAGAGAATGGCTGAACTCCGAAGGTTGGAAGAATAAAGGCGAAATTTGATTTAGTTCAATAAAGCTTTAACACGAACCAGCTCTACGCGAAGTAATACCTTACGGCAGTCCCACGAGGGGAGAATGGTTGAAGAATATAGGGACCGGGTTTTATATGGACACACCATGCCTTTCGAAGATATCCACCTCCGGCCCAAAAAAAAAATAAATAATTCCTCCAGATGTATGACTATCTCAGTGGTGATGCAAATATGTCCGAATTCCAAAGAATAAATTTAAAAACAATTTGAAATAATTAAGAGATATATAATGACACAAAGTAAAAACTTAATGTCATTATATGAATTCGCCTCTACCATTTTTGTCATAGCGCCCACAAAAAGAGCAATAAATACATGTTGTTTTTGTTAAAAAAAACACTTCGAATTGAGCAAGGCGAATTCATATAAGGTGGTGTTATCAGCCCAGCTGAGTGCTTTTTTCAGTACACGAGATTGTCAAATGTTTTAGTTACGAACAGTGAGTAAAAAAAATTGTACACTTTTTACCTCGATATAAATTTTTAACAAAAAAATATTTATAAAAGGAAATTTATTGCAATAAAGACTAAATAAAAGCTTAAAAGCTTTATTTTTAATATAAATTAAAATATTTCTCTATTATTCATGTATAAGAAAAATAATCATCGAAATTAGAAATTTCAACATTCATACACAAAAAAGTGGCAATTCTTTGACTACAGCGACCTAATTGTCTAGAAAGTCGTCTTCAACAAAATGCTGTTTAATAATAAATTTGTTATTTTTTATAGTAAGTGTACACATTATTTTTGTCACTGTATTACATTCTTTTGTTATTTATTTTTCATTTTCTTTTATATTTTATTTTACATATTTTATAATTTATTTAAATATCTTTAATGTTCTGGGACAGTTTTTATCCTAGAATCTACTCTTATGATCTCCAGTATCCCCCTGTATTGTCAGTGCCTTAGTGGTAGCGCAAATCAGTCCGTATTTCGAAAAAAAATTTAAAAATTAAATATTTTTAAAAACAGAAAGAAAGAAACAAAAGAGATATAATGACAGAAAATAAACAATTTAATGTCATTATATGAATTCGCTTCTGTCATTTCAGCCATACGGCGAATTTCATTTGAAAATCTAACGCCACAACAAAAGCAAGAACAACATGTTGTTTTTGTTAAAAAACACTGCGAATTGAGTTGTTGTAATTTTGCTACCACCTTAATGAGTTCGCCCTGGAATTGAGTTTTAATTTATATCAAGGCGAATTCATTTAAGATGGTGTTATCAGCCCAGCTGAGTGCTTTTTTCAGTACCGAGATTGTCAAATGTTTGAGTTACGTACAGTGAGTAAAAAAAAATTGTACACTTTTTACCTCGAAATACATTTTTGAACAAAAAATATTTATAAAAGGAAATTTATTGCAATAAAGACTAAATAAAAGCTTAAAAGCTTTATTTTTAATGTAAATTATAATATTTCTCTATTATTCATGTATAAAGAAAATAATCATCGAAATTAAGAAATTTCAACATTCATACACAAAAAAAGTAGCAATTCTTTGACTACAGCGACCAAATTGTCTAGAAAGTCATCTTCAACAAAATGCTGTTTAATAATATATTTATTAGTTTTTTATAATAAGTGTACACATTTTTTTGCTCACTGTATATACATTCTTTTGTTTATTTATTTTTAATTTTCTTTTATATTTTATCTCACATATTTTTATAATTTATTTAAATATCTTTAATGTTCTGGGACAGCTTTTAGCCTAGAATCTACTCTTACGACTTCCAGTATCCCCCTGTAGCGTGATTACCTTAGTTGAAATTTAAAAATTAAATATTTTTAAAAACAAGAAAGAAAGCAACAAAAGAGATATAATGACAGAAAATAACAATTTAATGTTATTATATAAATTCGCTTCTGTCATTTCAGCCATCCGGCGAATTTCATTTGACAATCTAACGCCCACAACAAAAGCAAGAACAACATGTTGTTTTTGTTAAAAAACACTGCGAATTGAGTTGTTGTAATTTTGCTACCACCTTATTGAGTTCGCCCTGATTTATATCTATGACCTTATTGAGTCTGTCTTGATTTTTTGAACGACCAAAAACGAATATTTCCAACCACCAGTATTGCCAGGTAGAAAAAATTTGGTACTCAATTGCATCAGTGTTGCCAGGAAGGAAAAAATATTTTAAAAAACTCGTTGATGACCAGTAATTGAAACTGCTTACCGAAATTAATTTTTCGTATTTTAAACTACCAGTAGTTTGTTGGAGCTACACAGCTGATGTTTATTTATTATACTGTTTACTGTCCTACTCTTGCAATTGAGTGTAAATTTTCATGTTTTAAAAATACAAATTATGGATATAAACGAGTGCAGATCGTTTTACCTTCTAGAGGCATCGAAAAGTATACATTTGATGTAAAGTTTTTATCTTTCATGTTTGTATTTAAGCTGTATTTCCACTGTTTTGCGATGATATCTATGGAGCACAAAAACACGTCCATACGGTAGGTACGCATACAATACAATACAAAATAGTTAATAGCTAATTAAATCAAAATAGTAAATTAGCATTATATTGAAATATATGGAACCTAATACTCCTTGACTTTGAATGACTTTCGTCTGCACATATACATCTTGTGAACAAAACTTAATTTTACTGATGAGTAAACGATGAGATAACATGAAAATTTCAAAATAAAATGCCAATAATTTTTGCTTTTCGAACTGATCAGCATTTTAGTTTTATTGGATTTCTGAAAAGAATATATATTAGCATAAAAATCAACTCTGTTCCAGTATACCAGTTTAAATTCACACCAGCTAAATAATTTTTTGATACTGTAAAAATCAACTCTGATTTAGTATAATACTTTAATTTAACATCTACTTAAATATAACTTTTCATATTCCGAAATTTGTAAGCATTATTGAAAGCATTTTGTTTCCTGGAAGGAGAGATTTAAACTGAAAGATAGCATTAGAATATTATAAAAGTTGAGTTTAAAAACAATGCCACCGATTGAAGCAGATTTAAAGGTTGACAACAATCACCAATCCAAACCAATGTCTGGTCCCATAATTGGCATAATCTATCCTCCACCGGAGGTTAGAAGTATCCTTTTTTCAAAGCAGGGTTTTTTTTTACCGGCTGTAAATACATTTAATTTATTAATGACAGGTTTTCTACACTGAATTAAAATATTAAAAATAGATATTGTTGATAAAACCGCAAGTTTCGTGGCACGCAATGGTCCAGAATTTGAGGCGCGCATCCGTCAAAATGAATTGGGAAACCCTAAATTTAATTTCCTGAGTTCGGGAGATCCATACCATGCTTACTACAGGCATAAGGTTAATGAATTCAGGGAAGGAAAAGGTGATGTAAATATCAATTATTAAAATGTTTTTTTGTAATAATATTAACCAACTTCCAGACGCAAGTGCTGCCAGTGTTGTGACGGGTATTAAACAATTGTCTGTAACAAGTTCAGCGCAACAAAAACAGCAGGAGCTTTTGAAGCAAGTTGCAGAACAACAATTCATACCAAAAGATCCTCCTCCAGAATTTGAATTTATTGCTGATCCGCCGTCAATCTCGGCATTAGATTTGTATGTTCTAGAGACTAAAGCAAGCTATTCATTTAATTGATATCAATTATTTACAGGGACATTGTTAAACTTACAGCACAGTTTGTTGCTCGTAACGGTCGACAGTTTTTAACAAATCTAATGAACCGTGAGCAACGTAATTTTCAGTTTGATTTTTTACGTCCCCAACATTCGCTTTTTCAATACTTTACAAAACTTTTGGAACAGTATACGAAAATTTTAATACCACCAAAAAATCTACTTGGAAAGTTAAGAGCCGAAAGCAGTCCTGGACGGTCGAGTATGAATCTCGTGCTTGATCAGGTGAAATATAGGGCCAATTGGCAAAAACATCAAGAGGCCCAACGTAGACGAGAGGAAGAAAAAATTGAAAAAGAAAGGGGTAGGTCATGCTAAATAAATTGCACTTTAACATTTTTTCTTAAACACATTATTAATGTAAAGAAATCTCTTTTAATTTAAAAACGATTAAGTTGTTTTTATCAAAAGCTGACTCTTCACATATGAATTGCTTACAAGTCATCTAGAAGAAATTTTTTCTTAACGAAGTAGGACTTTTGTAGTGTTTAAAATATATACTGGTGTAAAGTTGTGTAAGTGGCAGCTGTCTATACTTTTGACCGGATAGTGCAAGAATTCTTGAATCGATTATTATTAAAAACAGCTTAAATTCATTCAAAAATAGGGATTCTATCAGACTCCAAACAGTTATATACTGATATAGATTTATTCAAGAATAAGTCAAACAGTATAATAAAAGGTGGCTCTAGGACCAATCATTTCAGGCATTATAAACATCATCATTATCAGAGAATATCTCTGGATGGTTTAGAATATAACCATTAATATATTAGCTTTAAAAACTTATATTATTTTCTGATTATCTTTCTTTCAGTGGCTTACGCTCAAATCGATTGGCACGATTTTGTTGTTGTAGAGACAGTTGATTATCAACCATTTGAAACAGGTAATTTTCCACCACCAACTACACCAGAGGAAGTAGGAGCACGGGTTTTAATGGAAGAAAGATTACAAGAAGAAGATGGTGACATTGAAATGCAGATAGAATCTGATGATGAAGACAGTCAAGATACTAGTAGTGGAGCAGCTATTAAATTATCGCAAATGGAAAATCGCACAGGCATTCACATGAAAGATATTTCTTATCAAAATCAATCATCAAAAAAAGATAATACCCAAGTCCAGGATATGGATGAAGCCTCTAGCGATGAAGAGTCGCTTTCTACTGGTAAAATGCAACCAGCAGTCGCTCCTCTTATGCCTCCTACGCACGACAAAGTTGTGGTTAAAAAATATGATCCTAAAGCAGCACAAGTTAAACCTCCTAAACCAGCAGCTGCAGATGAATTTTTAATATCCCCAATTACTGGTGAAAAGATCCCAGCCTCAAAGGTTGCCGAACATATGCGTATAGGACTATTAGATCCACGTTGGGTAGAACAACGTGATAAGCATACTGTCGAAAAAATTAACCAAGAAAACGTTTATGCTGCTGGAACTGCCATTGAAGCAAGTTTAAAACAATTGGCTGAACGTCGTACTGATATTTTTGGTGTGGGTGATGAGGAAACTGTAATTGGTAAAAAATTAGGAGAAGAAGAAACGAAAAAAGATGACCGTGTGACATGGGACGGTCACACCTCTAGCGTCGAAGCAGCTACGCGTGCTGCTAGAGCCAATATAACTTTAGAGGACCAAATTCATCAAATTCATAAGGTACAATGTTAAAAAAATAAGATTAATTTTTAAGGTGTACTCAGATATTTGAACAAAACCATCAGCGTGTAACAAAAAACAGTGTAAACATTTACAAACAACGACAAATAATAGTTGGGTTATGATTTTAACTTTAAAATTTAATCTTAAAATACTGCTATAATTTTATGTTATTAAACCTCACGACCTGTATAAAAAAACGTAATTATTCAAAAGCAATCATTCGCCCATTTGATCTGACAGCAGATAAAAATTTGTACGTTGCAGCGGAATTTGCCATGAGCTATATGTTCCTAAAAAAAATATGGAGTAATGATGGAAATAATTTAAATGCGTTCGTATATATGGCAAATGCTTTCAGAACGCAGTGCTGTTTTCATCACAACTTTAGAGAAAGTGCTCTCTATTTGTCTTCATTTGATGATAACTAAACCATTACAAATAATAAACTTACGCTAACCACTGTATATATTCCTAATTACCGTTACATTTAAGTACGCTGGCTCCAAATAATTGCAATGGCATAGCAAATCTCAGAAATAATTCCTGATATAGTATAAAATGGACTACGATCTGGATCTTTCGTCTGTTACCAAATAAAATATTCTAAGTCAAAAATTGGTTGACGGGAGCACTGTTGATTTTATTAATAGTTACCATTGCCTTATAAAATATGAGAGTTGAATTTACTAAAAATTTAGGACTCACACAGCAGCTCTTTCAACAATTTTACGTAACATTCCTTTTCATTCCGAACATTTTCATTTCTTTTTCCAACACTAAAGCAGATGTTGCTTCACAACATAAAACAAAAACAATTTTTTCCTTATATATATTTATTGTAAAATAGATTTATATATGTATTTCAACACTTTCATCAAAAACTTATTTAATTTAAATATTTATTTCAATCTGAATGCATGGAAAATACATTTTTAATTATTTTATTTGACATTATTTGCCATACGTGTGAACAGACAAGAAAACAGATATTTATTGTTTATGTAATTTGAAGCAAATATAAACCAAAAATTTTCGTCAAATATTGTCCTAGCCGCACGCACTTTTAATTTGTATTTAAATTTATTTAAATAAAACAGGTAAAGGGCCTATTGCCAGATGAGGAAAAAGAAAAAATCGGACCCAAACCTGTTGCGGGCAAGCCAGTGGGTAACATTCAGCACCATACAAACGTTAGTAAAACAATTCACGCCCAACATCAATCGCTCCAGCCTCCACAACATCATCATCAGCAGCAACATCATCCTCAAACGCAGCAACAACATGCAATGCCTCCACAGCCTCCTGTTATGATAATGCAAATGAGGCCACCACCAATTATGCGTACGTTTAACATAGTAATTTAAACATTTAAAACTATATTAAACTTCTTTTTTTTTAGCGCCACCATTCTCCGTTTCAGGATATATGCCACCTTTAGCATCTGCCCCTAATGCACCTCCTCAAATTTCACCTGCTCCACCTGTACTGGATCAAGGTATTATACCACTACCACAAACAATGTCAGCCGATGATGAACCGCCAAACAAAAAATTAAGGTCTGAAGATAATCTGATTTCAGAAACAGAATTTATAGCCATGCATAAGGTATAAAAAATTTAAATTTTTTGGCGGTTACATTTTCAATTTCGCTTCTTTTTACAGAGTCCAATAACTATACAAGTTCAAATTCCTAATGTTCTTGATAAATCTGAATGGAAATTAAATGGACAAACCATTGCTGTATCCTTGTCGTTAACTGATCCAGTGTCAATTTTAAAAAGCAAAATTCAGGAAGAAACTGGAATGCCACCAGCCAAACAAAAAATTTCGTATGAGGTAGTATTCGTTTTTAATAAGACATTATACTCATTTCAAACAAATTTGTCTAATTTCAATTCTGCTAATATTTTATACGGATTTTTTCACATTGAATTTATAATTTTTATTTTAGGGCATGTTCTTCAAGGATAATAATACAATGGCTTTTTATAATTTACTCAGTGGAGCAACAGTTCATTTACAAATAAAAGAGAGAGGTGGAAGAAAAAAATAAATATTTGTGCGACGCGATATATAAATATATAAATTTCAAACGGAAAAAGCAATTTATTTAAAAACTTTATTTAAAAAGTATTAAATTGAGTTTTAACAATAAAATTTAACTAAAACAACCAGAAAAATATTTATTAGTTGAATAATTTAAAAATTTAGGGAATGTTCGTTCATATATCAAGTCAGTTATCTTTATAATTTATTTTTATTGGATGAAGTTTTGTCTTCAATTTATTCTAGTATTATAAATATCATTTGGATAACTTTATTATGTTTGCCATTTGACGGTAACGATCCAACATATGTGGATATATCTCGTCACTATCTTTACTTGGTTCACATACACGTTCCAAATGATTTGGAAGATACGGAATTATGAAATCGTAATAACTTAAAGGTTTATCCTTATCTTGTTCGTTTGTGGTAGATATTTGCTCATTTAAAATATCTAAATATTTTGCGTATTTTGCACGATAGGCAGCTCCTAATAGCGCAGCTTCACTTTCTTTCTGCAATTTTAAAATATCAATCGTATTAAAGATTAATCGCAAGGTTAAGAAAATTGTCAAAGAATACACTTGCCTGTATATAAACGGGAGCATTAAAGACATCAGCAATTACTTGCAATATGGATTTATTAACAGATGCTCCTCCAGTGGCAATAATTTTAGTTTCAGTTCCAAAATGAAAGCCCATATCAGAAGCAACCGCTCTACGATGTAACATTTGTCCCTCGATCAGAGCTCGTATTTCTGCTTCAGGTGATGAAAACCTTTTAAATTAAATGATTAATATATTAGAGCAACACTCATACAGCAACACTACTACATTCATACTTATTAACTCCTTTTATAGCATCCGGGGAAGCGTCCGTATGATTTTTGGTCCAACGTAGTATTCCTTTTGCAGGTGGTATTATTTCCATTGTGTGAAAATGTATCGCCATACTACCATAATTACCACGAGGTGTGGAATCTAGTAAATGGCTAAATGTTTGCCAATTATTTTGAGCCTCTGAATATTTAATAACATCTCTTACCAAAGACCCGTTGCGAAAACTGCAAAAAAATTTAAAAAGAAGTAATTAAACGCGTATCTCAACTAAAATGTGTCTATTTAACCCACCATAACAGACCCATAAATTGCTCCTCATTGGTAGGATGGCACAAAACGTGACCCTCTTCAAGTAGGGGAGGATTTTCCAAAGTCATCATTAATGTATCACTGGTACCCAATGACATAACTAAACAATCTTTTTCTACCAGCATTCCAGATAGTGCAGATGGATTATCTCCTGTAAAAGCAGCCACTTTACAGGTGTTTGGTATGCCAAATCGTTCAACGAAGAAATCACATATATTTCCGATGATTGAACACGTTTTCACAGGTGTACCTAAACGTTCTTCTAAATCTGGTGCACAAGCATTTAGACATGCTTTTGACCATTTTTTTGTCGTTATATCAAACAAATTCATTCCCGAAGCATCGGCATAATCGATAGGTGCTATATCGCCCAAAAATATTGAACATAAAAAGCTGCTTACTAATGATATATGTTTTGAGTCTTCGTATGCATGTGTTCGTTGCTGATAGACTTTGCGTATTTGTGGGCCTGTAAAACGTGGATAGCACTTACTTCCCGTTAGACTGACCATTTCAGTACGACCACCAATGGCAGTTTCCATTTCAATGCACTGGTTTTCTGCTGATCCATCCATCCATATGGGAGTCCGTGTCAGTACAAATGCTGAATCGTCAATTTGTAAATGCAGAAACTTTCCTGGATCAAGATTGTTTAAGGTCTGCACACCATGACGAGACCAATATAAGGAACCATGTTGTTGTGCTGAACCTGATAATGCCACTACGGTGCTCAAATCAGCGCCTTCCATAACCAAACGGTCCATAACTATATCTAAAGCCTTCACCCACATAACGGGCTGCACAAAGTATCTAAGATATAAAAATAGCTTATTTTAAACTTTTATAAAACTTTCATTTTTTCTAATCTTACTCGTTCTTCTTTCCACCAGCATTAACTCCGCCCGACGTACGAAATTCTGGTAGATCGGAATCAAACTGCACTACAGCAGTCGCTTTGACCTTTAAGTCATTGCTCAATTGAACTGCTTTAAGCTAAAATAATAAAAACGATGTTTTCAATAACTATAAGTACATTTTCAGGTAAAATTATTTTTTTATATTTGAACATATTTGACATATTTACACAATGTGCAAACACTCATGTAGGACATTATGTAGTTTATTTCATCGAATTGGAGCGTTAGTTTTTAATATTCTTTTATTTCAATTGATTTGCGGAATATACATATTTTTCAATTAATTACAATATAGTGGGCGACATTATTTATTAATTGTTGTTTGTTTACATTCCTATGAAAGTCGTTGTATATGTATTTTCGGGAATACTTATAGAACTGTCGTAGTTCCTAACGATCAAACACATAAATGCGCATCCCATATTTATAGGATCATTTCTTTGTTTTAGAAATCTATTAAACTGTAACTTTAATCGTTAGGTTCCTTTCTAAGATTAAAATGACGAAAGGAGATAAGCAGATTATTTATATTGAAATTTCAACCCAGCACGAAAAATAAGTCACTATTTTCACGAGGTTTTTAGAATCGAAAAACTCATGCCTTAAAGTCATCGTGTAAATTGGATCTTAAATTCAACCAAATTAGGAACAATGTTGAAAAAATAGCGAAAATAAATAAATTGAACTTATAACATATGTAAACCACTGAATAATGGTTTATGTAATAGAAATTGCATAATAACATTAGTGTAGTATATATACTTAACATTGCCTCAAAGTAAATACTTACTTACTTAATTGGTCATTACAACCCTTTAGTCACGATTACGACTTAGATTCTCACATCACCCATGTTGTGTGTGTTAATTTTTTCATGATTTACGAGGCATACAATTCAAAAGGTCAACTCTGAACGACAGATTTTTGAGACTTAATGACAATTTTATTTGCTCTCAAAGATTTTGCCAGAAGACTGCTGAGAGGAAGTTGCCGAAGTAATATTTTTTAATAGTTCGTTTTGTTTAATATATCTGAGCCGGGGTTTGTATCACAGGCTCCCATTCTAATAAGTCAGTTCACTATTAGTAGACTTCGGCAACTTCCTAAAAGCGAATAGAACAATAAATAAATCTTCAAAGGGAACCCAATCGATTACAGTAATATTTTAAGTGATATTTAAAAATTGAGGTAATCTTATAAATATGGGACACACTACATAGTTTCCACACTCTGCATACTACAATGTTACACCAGTTATAGTCTACATAGTATATTAACATTATTAAATATTAAACAAACAGATTTACTAAAAATTATAAAATTCTCTACATGCTTCTCTTCTCCTAGACTTGGGGTAAAAATAAGAATAATTAAATATTTAATTAAAATATATAATAATTATTAAATAGCTAACAGGAAACAGTGAAGAAATATATGATCAATTGTTCCATCCAGGACGAAGTAATATACTCTATGAATTCCAAGAAAATCGGTTATAAGAAACAACTATCGCTTTGAAACAAAAACAAACAAATATTCAAAGATTGCATTTTCTCGTATATACTGCAAACAAAAAATTTTAATTAAACACGACTACAGCGAATAAATAATGACATTTAAGAAATGCTAATTGAGGGTAAAGATTTTAAAATTGCTTATCAACTTTAATTATTAACATTGCCCTGCGTCTAATTGCTGATAAAGGCACTTTTCTTTGTTTACTTTTTAATTTGTTAATGTAAACTAAAATTTTTTGACCTTCAAATATAATATATATATGTACAGTAAGCCAATAAAACTAAATGCACAGAACTATTATTGCCAATTTTTTATTTATGAAAAAGAGAAACAACAAACTTGAAAGTAAACTAAAAAACTAATTAATTACGTCTAAATAAAAAAAATAAAAAATAAGGAATTTGATGAAAAGTCTATAAAATACCATACAAACTTGCACCACAGAAGAAAGGACACACCTATAAAAATGCCAAAATACGACTTAAATAAGTCATAAAAATTATGAATATTATACCAATTGAATACTTAGAAGGATAGCATTAATTTTGTGTTCATTCACGGCACTTGCTCTGGTTTCATTCTCTAAACTGCACTGACGTCATGATTTAGAGGACAGCAAAAAATTTTTTTAAAATACAAACGAAAATGAATCCACATGTAAAAAAATATGTGCCATTAATTTTGATGCGTAATGCGGTGTTTTTAACGGCCTTTAGCCTAACTGCCTTTAGTCATGAAACGTAACAATTTTTTTATATCTTCGCCAATTATGTTTCATTTCATAAAAGCCACTTTCAGATCACCTAGTTGTAAAATTTTTTATTTTTGTACTTTTCGGTTTAGAGACTGCAAAGGATGTGGTAAGACACGTTCCGTATTACATTCAAGTTATAACTTCACTTCTCGATCTTAATATTTCGAATCATTGTCGTGCTGAAAAGTGAATGAATTCGTAAAATTCTATTTCTACGGGTTGTTTAACATTTTCCTTTAAAATTGGATATACAAATATATATATATAGATATATCATTTTTTACTTTAAATTTTTGTAAACTCGTCCTTTTTAGGTTAGTTTCACATTTAAAACTATTAATTATAGTCCGAGTGGTAAATGAGCAACTATTCATTCAAATAACTAATAAAAAATAGTTTTTTTAAGTTCTTTTAAAGTTTTATTAATTTTAATATAATATTCCAGTTCTAATAAACAAACAAATTTACGAAATTGGCAAAAATACGCGATATCGTAAGATTCATAGCTAATTGTGCATATTGTTTTGTACCATAGAAAACAGAAATTTTGTAATTGTTTTGTACCTGAAGAGAATTTTTATTTTTCCTTATTATATTTTAAATAAACATAAAAAAACGCAGCAAAAAGTCCTTCATTGTGGATGTAGAGAACAGATCTAGGAAAAATCCTCGTACGGGTGTTAAACCGGTGCCCTTAGCAAACCAAGAGGACAGCCTAAGGCTGCGAATTAGAAGGTTGTGATTGATCGCTCGGACCCAGAAAGCAGCATCAGACCGTCGAATTAGGGGCTAGTAGAAGACACCATGGTAATGTTTTTTAGAGGTGATGGAAGAGCATCCCGGGCAAGTACCAGTATACCAAATGTGTGGCTGACATCAAGGACACTTTAAGCTGGTAGCGTGTAGTGGTATCAAAGTCAAACCTAGCGGACCACGAACTCGCTCCTGGTTGCCACTAAACGCGAATAACCCAGAATAAGTCTTAAGGATGATCATAATGAGCAATCCGAAAGTACCTACTAACAATTAGAAAATTGCCAAGTTGGGGAAGCGCGACTGTCGTAATCAACCAAGAATACCTTCGGATTTAGACATATTATCCTCAAGATCTGCAAAAAAGACAACTGTCCCATAGAGTTCGCTGGGAGAAACGCCGCAGAACAAACATATGGACGGATCTACCAACAACCTCGACACTGATCCATGCCCGATCCAAAGCCGGGTATTTTTATTCCACTGGATCGGATCCGAGTAATTGAAGTAAATCTCACCTGCTCCAATGCAGCATTGCTAATACTTCTCCGGCTGGGAAACAGAGGAGAAGACATCGCCCTAATCCAGGAACCACAGTCTATAACCAACAAGGTTTGAAGGGAAGTGGAAGTGGAATTCTTTTGGAATCAGTCTATAAGGACTATTGTATAAAGGCTACCGTGAGAATTATTGGAGACGAAAACATCTCCAAGCACGACATTACATTATTTGCATTTGGGGCAGTGTGTAGCACAGGAGTGACACTTCTTACTACTGGGTTTGAAGAAACGTAGAAGAGTCGGAGCCTGTTAAGCATACACCGAGTATGTGATATTTAAACTTAGAATTTTATAACGGCATTTTGAGCCTTTCTTTTCTAGCTTCTTTATATTGAATAACTACTCATTGTTTTATTTTCATGCTGAAATTAGTGACATGTTCCACTATCCATAGGGTTACCTTATATTATACAAAATTTATCTACAACCGATACCAATCATAGTATCATTTGAAACATGAAATCTACGCCTTTTTTTAAATAACGGTTTCCAATGCAATATTATTGCTACACTATGCTTTCTTAATAGCTTTAGTATCGGTTTAAATATTATAAGATTTAGGATAATCAAAAGTTAAATTAATTCTGTTATAAGCTGAGTATTGAGCGAGTGCTATTTTATTCTCCAGTGTAAGATATATATAAAGATGGGTATTGCATTGGGAAGAGCTAAGTTTGAAGATGAGGCAAGCATAATAACAGAGGAATAAAAGTATTGCAGAATATTCAGCTTAAATAATAAGAAACGCCATTTGGTTTGAAACGAAACCAGTAAAAAACCGCACGTTGCACCTCCAAATTTGATTAATTATATTTATTAAAAATATTTCCTGATATATTAATTATGAAAAATACAGACAAACTATACTTAACCAAATTAGTTAAAATAGTAACCGCTTATAATATTTTATTGAAAAAACTTTAGACCAACATTTCACAATAAAATCCATTCCATCAGTACATCGAGTTTAAGTAACTCTGATAATTTAAAACAAATTAGTTAAATTTTTAACTATGATCATTTAAGTTGTTAATTTGCAAATAGATAATTTCAAAACATTCTACGAGGTCAAAAAGTACATTGCCTTTGAGCAACTCACCTTCTGTGTACTTAAATCGAATCCTAGGTATGTAGATTTGTCGTCATCTACTTTCAAACTATTCATTTTCATTGCTTAATTCGAAACAAAAAGTCTCCATTAGATATACTCTACTTTCAGATAATTAATTTTAACATTTGTTATAAAGCCACATAAATAAACATTAGATTCAACTGATATTTTTACACAGCCGCTTGTTTAATTATCCAGTAAGTATAGGAAACTGGTGGACGAATATAGTTTGACGATTATACTTTGGTTCTTATTTCTAGTCTTTCAAAATTTAATGAAACCGTGCTCTGCCTTCAATATCAAACTAAACAATGTACAAAATAAGAACCAAAAAGCACTTGTTCTACAGCAAACGAAAAACTCACTATTATATTCTTACGTAGTAGTCAGCGTTGCCAGTAATTAAAAAAAAAATTATTCCTGGGAAAAAACTTTTTTTACAAAAAAAAAAAAAAAATCTTGTTTTCTACAAAAGTAACAAAATTTTTAAAGGAAAAACTGAATCCCGGAACTCTGGAACTCTGTTGGTGGTTCTTTGCTACTTTTGCCCGGAACTAATAAAATACACAATACTTTATTCAAAAATGTAAATATTGCGTGTTATTATTAATAAATTAATTGAAAAAAATTTAAAATTGAATCATATTGGAAAAACTTGATTTGTTAGAAAACAGATTTAAAGAAAACTTTTTCGCCTCTAAGAAAAAACTTGTTAAAAAGGGAAACTTGGCAAATGGTAACGTTGATAGTAGTACACCAATGCAATAACAACATTTGTACGGCTCTGAATCCAATATTTTCTCGTCAAATCTAGCGATAAATCCAGCGATTTTTCAGTTGCTACAAAGTGACACTCAAATAACGGTATTCATATACAAACAAAAGAAAAAGTGACAAAAAGCGTAAATTCTTTTAATAATATTTTTGTGACAGTTATTTCAAAAACAATTTATTATAACAATGGGGCGGGCCTAAATATAATCAAAAATTTCGGCGTGAGTGGCTAAGTCATGAAAAGCTGAAATTGTGGGTGGCGCAAGATGAACCAGATGACGGAAAAGGATTTTGTAAGTATTGCAGATGCTCCCTGCCCCCAAAAAAGTCTCCAATCTCTTAAGTCATGTGGAAACTAAGAATCACAAATCCTCCTAATCGCTTAGAGCATCATGCTGGAAAAAAATTACAATTTGTCCCAATAGAAAATAGTGCTGACAACATTAAAATGCAGGAAGCTGCTTTATCTTTATTTGTGTGATCTGAACCGCAATAATTAAAAACGTTTTAGCGCCCCATTTTATAATTACTACGAAATTATATTTCAACATCCAAATACAGTATTTTTGACAGTGCTTTTTGACATAACATAAAAAATAAGAAAAAACTAGCTTTTTTACTGATTTTTTAAAAAAATTGCTATAAATTGCTAAAATAATAATTATTAAATATTTTCTAGCTATTTTTTACTCGAGTTTAGCGATATTTTTCGAAAAAAAAGTTGGCAACAGTGGTTTCCGCCACTAAATCAGATTTCCTAAATTTTGCAACAATGATGAAAACAGGGTGCAGATATGCCGATTTTTCTATTAAAAAATACCTGGTGGTGATTTCCAAATTATAAATAAAAAATAAAGTTAAAATAATTAAAAATGGTATAAAAAATATTTCAGAGTGAATTTACTGAAATTTTAAGACGACAGTAATAAAACAACCAGTTGATCCATAATTCCGACATATTAAGCATACTACAAATACCTTTCCGGACGTATAGATGTAAAAAAATATCTAAAGGAATTTTAATAAATAAAGACCCAAATTTATAAAGACCAAACGAGAAATGTAAGGAAATGAAGAGCTGATTATTCCTTATTATTGGTGACTTAGAAATTTCTTTTTGCATTTTAATAATTAAAAAAAATTATTATTCATTTAATTCGTTTAGCTCTACCGCATTCATCCTATATAGTATACCTATTCCTTGGTGCTTGTATAAATAGAAATCAACTCAAGTCCATACAATTACAATTGCTGAAGACAACAACAATACATTACAAATGTTTGAAACCAAAATTTATATATAGCAAAGGAAGCATTATTTTTTATTTATTTATTTATTATCACCCAAGGCGAATTCATTCTGAGGTGACCGTAATAATACAATAAATACAACAATACAAAAACAACAAGCATTTTGTTTTTGTTAAAATGTAATCATCTTGTCAAAAAAAATTAACCCTTAAACCTACTTAGGAAATTCATTACGGCAATTAAAATAAAAAAATTAAGTTTATATACTGAAAATTCGTAGGATTTTGGTATCATGCAAAATTACACAATAGTGCAGAACCTATAAAAAAAAATTATTTCATATAGTCAATAACATTTCCACTTTACGTAAAGAATATTTTTATATGGTCATCGAGAAAAATGGCAGCGGCAAATGGTATTTCTTACTTGCCATAGTTTAGGCACCTAGTTAGAGAGACCGAATTCTTTTTTTTTTTTTTTGTAATCCATCACTCGTCTAAATAAATATAAATATAGTAAATCTAGGTTGTAGATTAAAAGATTTATGTATTTAGCGTTAAGAGCTTAAACATTGTTAATCATCTTGAAAAATTTTAATATAATTGGCTTTGAAAAAGTAATCTTGAAGAATTTCTTTTGCATATCGTTAAGGATACATGATTATGGAAACAAAATACACAAAAACAAAAAAATTTTGTCAACGACGATATACCACAGCTGGCTTATTAAGGCCATCTTCTATGAATTCGCCATGTTATCACCCATCATTTAAAACTATATTCACTACACACATGATATGAGCTTTGACTTATAGCACAGTATAAACCAGTAAGGAAACGGATTTTGACAGTTAATAACAAAATGTGAAAGGGATAGCAAATAATACCAAAAAGGTATTTCTGTCTTTCTCTCATTTTCTCTGTTTTGTTAAATTATGTTTTTTAGGTTTTGGGCTGGGTTTTTATATTGGCGCGTGTTAATAAAAAATGTAATTTTTGTGTTAAACTATTTAAAAAATAATAATAAGAACTAATAATAATAATAATTTTTCACTTTTACGTTCAATAAATTAAAAAATATTGGCAAATTTCAGGAAGAAAAATTTTTTATGAGCTATATGTCTTATTTGATCTTGTAATATTTAGCTTCTTAATTACCTTTTGCACAAAAAACTATATTCATTGTGACCGAAAATCACCCACATTTCGATTAATATTTAAGCATTAATTAAATGTTAAAATTTTCATTGAAGAAATTAAAAAATATTCAAAATTTACTCTTTTTTAACACAAAATAAATGTTTATTTACATTTAATTTTTCTACTTTATCCTCCAGTTTTCACTTTGTATATCTGTTGCTTCTAACACATTTGCTTCGCAAAAGATATAACATTTTTCTTCTCACTCTAATTACGCCAGCAAAGGCTGCTGCTGTGAGCGTTTTTTAAACGTCATAATTTTCCCTTCTGTGTATTTTGTGATTTGAAAAGCTGATATCATTGCAGATGCTTTCGAAAACTCTTACCAATTTTAATTAATTTTTATTTTTACCTAAATTTCTTTTTTCACTTTTATTTTAGTTTGCTCTTTATATCTGTTTTTTAAAATTTTAATATTTTTAAGCACTTTTAAGTCATTTTGCTACAAAACACGATTTCGATTCATTTTAAAATTTGACTTAATAAAATTTATACTTTAGAAAGAGAAGGCCGGAAGAATTAGTACATTGTGTACTTTTGGACCAGATTGGATATGTCTATCCTATCTGTCATTTCTACGGCTTCTCAGGGGGAAGGGATCAGACTGTAGTGTGTCTAGGAGTCTACGACATTTAGCAGACAATGCTTAAACAGGTTTGCTGCTGGATTTAGATACAGGCACTGTGAGGTTGGGTCACTAAGAAGGATTTTGAGCACATCCCAACCGAACCATTCCGAGGTATGTTACGATGAATAGGAGTTGGGGTTATTGAACACCTCGTCTGTAACTGTCCAGCCTTTAGTAAGATGAGGTCGATGACATTGGATAATGGTTTCTCGGTCGAGAGCCGACATTAGGCCTCTCCTGGATTTCATCTTACTCTTGCTAGCCTTTGACGTACTTAGTTTCAGAGTGCCAGGTGCATGCCTGTGTTTTCGATAACCTTCTGGCTTGACCGTTTTAGGTTTTGGTGAGCTAATAGTATGTAGCGCCACCACTTTAATAACTGCCTGGTATTGACATTAAAAGTTGATCCTCCGGAGATGAAGCCATTTGCCGGATACTAACGATGTTATCCAGATTTGTCATTTAAAATGATAAATTGTGGACAAACGTCAGCCTATGGAAGGAATTAAAAAATAAAACTATCGACATGTTTATAATTAAACGTCTGTCGAGTATATAGCTGTGTGAAATATAATAGTAGCGCTGTATTAAATATATTTCAGTTAAGTAAAAAAATTAAAAAACAGTCTAAACTTCTGAAAAATAAAAAAACTTCAAGACAAATACTGATTTTTCAAAGAAAACGATGCTAAATTGTAAAAAAACTCAAAATATTTGGCGTGGAAAAAAATAGTAGTAGCTTTAGAAAATGTATCTGCAAGAAAAAAATGTTGTCACATGTGATAACTTTTTTAACTTATTTTGTTAGATATACCTTTAAGTATTTAGTTGAAAAGCCCTTGTTGGCTATTACAGCTGCGCAACGCCAAGGCATTGAGTCAACTAAAGATCTGCACCTCTCGAGAGAATACTTTCCCAAGCTGACCTAACAGTTGTAACAAAGGTTACTTTTTTATCTTATTTTGTTAGATATAGCATAAATTTATTTGAAAAGCCCTTATTGGCTATTACAGCTACGAAAAGCTGTTGCATTGAGCCAACTAAAGATCTGTATCTGCAGGCCATGGAATCATCAGACGCATTTGTTACTTCAACAATGATAAAACAGGACTTGGAGCTTGATGTTCATACCTAAACTATTCGCCGGCATCCAATTCATTGGCCACTTGCAACCATTTCCTTAGAATCTGGAAATTGTAAATTAATTTTTTAATATAAATAAATAGCATATTTATCGTCACACATACATACCTGCAAAAATTCATTTTTCATGTTTCTCCAAATTGCAGAACATACCTTTATAACTGCAGAGTTTAAATAAGATGCAGAAAGTTTGGAATTTTCTGCAATTTCTTTAAAAGTTTCACCTATGGCTAAAAATCTTAATGTTGCAGCCAGTTTCTCCTCATTTTCTCATAGATGTATCACACCTCTTAATATCCGCCTTTACAAAATCCAATATTTTCGAAAAGCATTTTTTATTCATTCGTAAGAACGAAGTGTATGCTTCTTCGTCATCGAATAAATGATAAACTGAATATTACCACCAGAATCGCGAGACCTCCTCCATGGCTTAGCCCAACATGATCTGGGTTTATTAATTTTTTTCTTCTTTTAGGAGTATTGCTGCAGCTTCCAAATTGCAGGCAATTCCTCCTAAAAAAATTGCCAATTCATTGTAACCTTCGGCCATATTTTAATAAATTTTAAAATTTTGCTTCACACAACAAATAAATATAAAAAACACTAATACTTTGTGCCGAAGCTGCCTAGCTGCTCACATCACTTATATCGTGTGTGTTAATTTTTTTATACATAAGTGGCGGGACCTACAGTCTAAAGTCGATTCCAAACGCTAGATTTTTTGAGAAACTTTTTATGGCAACTTTATTTAGTCTTAGAGTTTTTGCTAAAAATCTGCTGAGAGGAACTCGCCGAAGAAAAAAAAATTATTTTTCATAAATTTTTTCGTTTTGGTAGATGTGTTTGACTAGACGCCACGTTTAAAACTTTCTTTAGATTTTTTTAACGTACAATAAAAATGCAAAGAAATTAAGAGCAATGACGTAGACAGGACTCAACATTGCATTCAATATTGTATCCATTTTCTTTTTCGAAATGTTCTATCAGGAAACAACATCAAATATGAGCTGCAGTATTTACATCATCAGCTGTTTTGTTGAATGAAAATTGAAACACTAAGTAAGTAAAATAGATTATCAATTTTATTTCAGTTTTGAAGATGTGTGATAGAAAAAATTGTGTGTTCAATATTGTTAGTTTATCCAGAACAGTTGTATTTTTCACTATGGAACCTATACATTTTAGGGCATTTTTACTTGCATTTAAGCATATTGATGACTCATTTCTTGAATTTAGATATGATAATTGAAAAAATTTATGTATTACGTTTAAAACGTAAGGCAAAGTAAACAATAAATCGTACGATAGTGGATAGTCTTATTTTTGCTTATGTTTCCTTTCAGCACCGTGGGCTCTCCGCACTCTTTTACACAAAACCTTTACATATAGTGGGATTTATATAACCGCCTAAAGGGAAGTTTAGATAATAGGACTTTACGTACGTAAAATCAGAGAAAAAATATTACAGAGTTTTTTAAACATGATTGGTAGAAAGTGAAAACATTAGTAAAACGAAACCAAATATTTTCGTTGTTTTTTGTCTTATTTATTTTAAATATTCGCTGATGTTTCCATTTGTATACTTTATCTGTTTATATAAAAATACATCTATTTTTTAAAGGAATGTTACGAAGGAGGCCTTAGTTGTGCTAAATATTTAACTATTTTTTTTCTACAAAGCATTTCATTTTGTTTCCGTTTTTAATATATTTATGTTGTTCCAGCTAAGTAAGTACTGTAGCACATCCTAGATTAATGGAGCTGACATCTATCGTTGTCAAGAAACAACGGCTTCCGAATATTTTGTGTAGTGGTGGGGAAGCTTGGTGATTGTTGATTCCTACCTCTTTTTCCCATTTCTAAATGGTAAGTATTTTGAAATTCGAAAACTATGAACGATTTGTTTTCAGCCCCAATGGAAGTCGAACCTGGGCTTCTCGACTTGTGGACAAGCTGACCACTACACCGCCACCACCACCTAATATTCAGCCATATT
Source organism: Sarcophaga bullata (assembly GCA_005959815.1). Classification (NCBI taxonomy): domain Eukaryota; kingdom Metazoa; phylum Arthropoda; class Insecta; order Diptera; family Sarcophagidae; genus Sarcophaga; species Sarcophaga bullata. Next base: position 41,285 of record QOCX01000549.1, read on the forward strand.
TTTTCTAAATATAGTAAGATTTCTTTAGATATTACAATATGCGATACTATTCGTTCTCTTCTACGTGGAGTACCACTTGTGTTGCCATCTAAATCCGCCTTTAAAAGCTGTTATAATTACACGAACATATAATTTTGGAACATCCTGTTTAAGAGTAGTAAATGTTCAGTTTCGATATTTTATTTAAAATCGTATTACTACCTTTCACCGGAAGTACAAAAATGAAAAAATTAAAATAATGTAGTACTAGATGTTTGCTAAAAACTACATGGTTAAATATAGTTTGGGGACTTTACTATGATTTTTAGAATCCTTAGCGACATTTATAGTCTAACCTAAATTATCGCGTAAAGCACAACGTATTTTAAATAAAGTTGAAGTAACCTATGTTGTCCGAAAAATACAGACGTAATTATTTTTTACTGAAAGTTTGATGTTTTTTTGAATGGGTGCAGCAAGTCAATTCAACTTTATATGATTAATACAACGTACTGGCAGCTCTGTTCAAGTTTTTCCGGACAGAATATAAAATAAAACCAAATCGAGGTAAGGTGTTCGTAAGAAATATTTTCTATATCTCATGAAGAGGGCTGTACGTATAAAAAATTTTTTCCAGACAAATACTTTTGTCCGCTTTAGCAAGTGGCGCCATCGTGTTGAAACAACACATCATACAGGTTCGTGTCCTCAATTTCTGGCGGCAAGAAGTCCGTTATAATCCCGCGATAGCAAACACCCTTCGTATGATAAATCCATTTTATTTTGACAGCGTTTTTTCTTAGACACCTTTTGCACGTTCAAAGTACTTTGCAAAGAATTTTGGCAAACTCTTACATTTTCTTTTAACCTTTGTTTCGCTTTTGTGACCCTAAACAAACTCTTAATATTTTGTTGTTGTGTATTCAACCATCAGTAAACGACGTACGAAGAACAAAGCGCCTTTGCGAATACATCAAAGTGTGAACCGGGGGTAAGTTCACACTTTTCACACATTTTCACTTCTCTCCTACAAACTCAAGACTATTCAAAGTAGTTTGCGAAGTACTTTGAACACCCAAAAGGCGTCTTACTCTATAAATTGTGCTCTCACAGTCTGTATTTTGTAAACTAAAACTTATGTATTCGTTTAGGCGCGAAAAGCAATAAAACACGAAGTAAATTAAACAGAAAAATAGAAAGTTCAATTAACATATGTTTAAACGTAAATGACAATATTTGAAGTTGCGGCTTTCGACTTGATTATGAACCATCCTTTTTTGACAGCGTTTTTGCTTGAAATTGTGGTAGTATTCTGTTTCATAACTAACTGCTTCTCGAAGGATGCAGAATGCATGAGCTATACCCAAACATCGTGCGAAGAATGCGAAATTAATTGTGCTACAGTGCAACCTATAAATGCGTCCCACATACAGTGGATCAAACGTATAATCGAACACTAGGTATAAAATTATTCAAATACCAATTTTTTCAATTCAAAATTTCATGTCAAGCGCATAATTGGATAATCAAATATAACGCAGTTTTTTAATACTTGAAAGCATGACCTTTTTCTTTTATTACTACTTCTAAGCGTCGGGGCATCTACAACATGAGATTGGTGTAAAATTCAGTGGTTATGTTGTTCCATTCTCGTCTTATTCCTTCTTTCAACTGCTCCAATGTGCTGAAAGTCGGTTTATAGAGCTAACAGGTAAGTTATTCTCAAACAAGGTTAATAATGTTGAGATCTGAGGACTGTGCCGCTGTTTGGAGTAGTTTTGGATAATTATGGTTGAGCCACAGCCTCGTAGTGTGAAGAATGCTTCATATCATTGTATCAGTAGAAAGAAAGTGTATCCAATATCTTTACCTTATCGGAAATATTCCCTACTCCTGCATTGGAAACACATTCAGCACCAGTATCGATCATGCTTGACCATAGCCTGAATGTTTTTAGGCATAAACTCAGTATTTGGCTTATGCCAACCGTGATTCTTTCCATCTGATCCACACAGGTTAAATATACTCGCATCACTAAAGAATACCTATATAGCTACTGTCATCAGTAAGGAGTAGCTATGTAAGTACAAATGACAGATATGACAGAGAATTTTCGAATTGAGTTATTACTTATCTGTATATGTGCACATTTGTCTCGATCGGTCGGATGTTTTAGCGTTATGCGAGACCCAGACATACGAAAATCCTGTGGATTAGCTCGTTATCAACTATTATTCTTTTTAATTTTCATTTGCGCATTGCAATGTAGATACGCAATAAAGTTATGTGCAAACCTTTACGGATGCAAGATACAGAATTTAACTGTTTCTGGGTTAAATTCAAAATCAGGGTAGATCTTTTACACTTATGCCAAAGTACAAGTCTAGAAAGTGAGGTTTATATTTATGGCTGCGACTCTTTCTGATTCCTTATCTCAAATTCGGTTTTCCGAAGAGTGAAATTGTTGATGGTGGTGATTTCAATGTTCACAACACCTCTTAGCGTCACCATTCAAGCCAAACAACTCCATAAGGACAATATGTTGAATTAATCTCCTTCGCAATTTTTGAAAGAGTGAACTGACATATCGTGTGTTGAAAGGCACCATAGTAACATACTTCTATCTTTATTCCAACCTGAGGGGTAAATCAGTGGAGACTGCCCTGCACTCCCTCATCTCTCAGGTGGAAAAGTCCTTGCATGTTAAAGAATACACTCTGTTTGTTTTCCTTGACATTGAAGGAAACCTTTCCTAGCATAAGTCCGGAGTCGACCCCAAACTTAACTGGAGGACAAACCTGGTTGCTAGAATTCGCAAAGCGACCTGTCCTGCATACTGCTGCAGTAGAGCAGTTGGATCCAGATGGGATCTCCGCCCAAAGATCATGTGCTGGATCTATTCTGTAGTCATCGAACACAATCTGCTATATGGTCTTGCTTTCTGGTGGACTACTTTGGACAAACTACACAATTTCAGATTTCTTGACAAGTTCAGAAGGTTTGCCGCTATTCATACTAGTGCTCTACGTACCACCCCCATAAAAGCCTTGTTCGCAACATCGATGACGGGGTTGGTATCGGAGTCTCCTCTGGGAAACTGGATCTGAACATTTCCCTCTGACTGTCAGTTTACTGTTTCAGGTGTAGGTAATGTCCATCTACCGGTCCTCATCAACGGTGCTCCTCTCACCCACATCTCAATTATATCTGATAGTAAGGCTTTTTCAAGCTGTGTGATTAACTTCACTATCGTGAGGGAGTGTCGCCGCTCGACCTTCTTTCTGAACGCTTCAGTGTCTCACTTGTCAGGGTCCCTGGGTACAGCCACATTCCGGGAAACTACAGGTCCACCAGGTCGGGTGCACTCCTTCCGGAATTCTCGTCAATCGACTTGGCGATGCCACTCATCTCGGTTAAATTGATCATTCTGCGGAAATTCTTTCGAGACGTCAACCTATTATGGTTCAATGCGGAATCCTGCTCAATTGCTAGACTCACTTGGTCCTCAATGGATAGAAGGCGCACCAACGAATTGCTCGAAATTGATTGCAATGTCATCTCTTTTGGTGTCAGGGCCACCTTCAACCTACCTACCTAATATCTTCTACCTTTCCCTAACTTCACACCCTGAAAAGTATGAAGTAAGGGTTCTTGCACCTCTAGGGAATTCGAATTACTGCTCCTTCTCTGCCTTCTTTTCATTTTCAAAACTTCATACCGTTTCACTACTAGCTACCAAACAGTCCATTTGTATGTACCAAACAACCCGTTGGGCTGAGCTAAATGACTTTTTAAGGCATTGTAAATTTTAATTCTTCGACCAGAATGTTGTCGCCGAGGCATAAAATTGGTTGAAAAGATAATCTGGCTAGAAATGAAAAGTTTAATATCTACGAAGAGAATTTCACTTAAACCTAGACACAAATCTGAGTTTAATAAGACGTGTGAACGGCAGATTCAGAGAGAAAGCATCCAAAAATTGACACAATAACAACTGGGCACGAAATGTTTCGCTTTGCAAACAGACAAGCAGCGCTTTCGTGTTAAGGCCCTTTCTTTTCCTAGGGGAAGTAAGAGCTTTTGGAAATTCATTAAATGAGTAGGGTGCAATGTTACTTCAATTTCTTCCCTTATACTGAGCGATCGTACGTTGACTAGCCCGGTTGCAAAGACTAACCTTTTGTCTAAGTTATTTGCCGGAAAGCAGTCTTATGCTTTCGAGCACATGCAGTTAAAATAGTTTTTACGGATCTCAATGTAAACAAGACTTCTGCGCCGGAAGGTGTTCCGCTACTCGTCCCTTGTCTAACCTTTTCAGAGCGACGTATCATATTTTAAGGTTGCTAATGTTACGCCTATCCCTGAAAAGGTTGAGGTTAATAATTTTTAAAATCGCCGCCGAATAGCAAATTTTTCCTGACTTCCAAGGTAATGAAAAAACCCATCAACTATTGAAGTATCTACAATTTAACAACCTGATTAGCAATAGGCAATACGGTTTCTGAAAGGCCATTTCTAATGGTGACTTATTAGCGTTGCTCTCCGAAGTATGGAACCAGTCAATCCAACGATTGGTGAGAGCAAGGTCTTAGTTCTAGATATTACAAAAGTTTTTGACAGAGTGCGGCACGACGTACTTGTATCGAAACTTGTTGCCTTTGGTGTCGGTAGTTGCTTCTCTCGGTTTATATCGAGCTTTTTCAGGGATTGCTTTATACGGGCTGTTATAGATGAAAGCCTTTTAGAATTTTTTTATTTATTTATTCATTGTTTATGACCCTGCCACAATAAATTTTGTGGATCCAAACAAACGTCATTTCTTGAAGCCCACAAATTTACATTATTTAGGTCATGTTATATTTTTTAATGTTGTCCTAAATAGAGCCTATCGCGGAACTGTGATACAAATCAAAATCAAGTATCATCATTATTTCATTAATTCAGAGAGAATTCGTTCTTTAATCGCACTATTGGAATGCGGAACGCTCTATCCGCAGAAATTTTTCCTTTCACATACGATATAGGTAGATTTCAATCTAAATTCAAAAATCCCTAAAATGGAAATGAAGTCTTAAAAAGGAAAATGTTTGTCCAAATTTCCATTTTTTGTCCATTAAAATTTCTAAACTGCTTTTATGAAAACAAATTTTTCAAAATTAGGAACACATATGCTTACTTATGTCATAGGTTTGAATGGGTTTTCTAAAGAAACTGTAACCAATGCTTAAATAGTTCGGTCTAGAGAAAGTTGACAAATTTCAGTTTACCTTTAAAGCTATTTGATGTTCACATAACATACATAATTGGCCATTACAACCCTTCAGTCAGGATTACGGCCTAGCTTCTCACACCACTTATGTTGTGTGTGCTAATCTTATACATGAGTGGCGGGACCTACAGTTTAAAGTCGACTCCGAACGACAGATTTTTATGAGAAACTTTTCATGGCAATTTTATTTACTCTCAGAGTTTTTGCCAGAAATCTGCTGAGAGGAAGTCGCCGAAGAAATATTTTTTTCATATTTCGTTTTTGATGTCTGACCGGGGATTCGAACCCTGGCCTTTCGTCTAATAAGCCAACACACTACCTACTAGACTATGGCGACTTCAAATAGACTACTATTTGATGTTAAAGACACTATTTATCATTTGCGAGATCGTATTTTTTTATATGACAAAGTATCGAATGCTGGAGGTGTAGCAATATATGTTAAATCATCGATTTCTTGTATAAAAGTAGCATTTGAGTCTTTGCAAGTGAGTAATACTGCCAATGCTGAAATAAATTTGAATAGCGGCACATTTGAGATGTAGAATTTTTATCTTTTGAGTTTTTTAGTAGTTGTCCGAAACTTTTATTGGGTGCAATTTGCCAACCAAACAATAGAATTAATACCAAACCCTTATTAGACAAATTATTCTCGCTTACACTTGTCAGGGCGGCTTTAATTTTATTTAATAAGTTTATTTTAAACATAATACAATTTAAGAATATTTAATTTTTTTAAAAGAAATTTTCATCAACAACACTTTGGTTTCAAATTCGGCTAAACGCAAGGGTCTGTCTCGTTTAATTAAAAAAAACAATGCAATTTCAGTAAAAAAAATAATAATAAGAAAATGTCAAAAAGATTAATAACGAGAACATAGTCGTTTCTATGCACAGGGTGACAGCTCGGCCCTTCCTGACATTGAATCATTCCCGATTTCGTCACTGGTATATTCAGAAAATTTATCCAGAGTGAGGCATTCGTTGCACCATGGCCTCATTTTGTCGGTTGAATAGACGGATGGTGATGGAGGTCCGGTACGACTTCTATTAGGTAATGGCCTCGAAATTTGGATTCAATTTAATGGGAATCTCCGAGTTTGTCCATAACAGATTGAAAAATGACTGGAGCATTAACGAGTGCGAATGTTATACGATTATACTCAAAATGTCCGTCGTTTGTAATAAATGCGGTGAGTTTTCTCGAATCTTCGTGAACCTCAGTTTGGTGATACCCAATCGCAAGTCTAAGTTTATTGTAATCGAGTGCAGCTGACGATAATCAACATACATACGATGTTCGTCATTGCTTTTGGCTACAAGAAAAACATATGACGATTCTGATGGATGCATCATTTTGTGTCGTAAAAGACCATTGGTTATAATACTCAATAAAGTACGTTTAGCGAATGGAACCCGTTATGATTACATTTGAATCTGTAAGTCTGGCTTAAAACGGATTTCCAAGTTTTCTACATTACACTTACCCAGCTCAGATGTATTGTCAGCGAATCTCTCATGATGTTTAAGACGTTGTGTCACCTCAGACTGTGATAGTGTGATAAGAGTATTTTACATTTTTTACCTTTCAACCTTCAACCTTCAAACATCACCTCTATAATAAGCCTTTTGCCTTTTCCCCATAATACATCACAACCCAGCAGAATGTTTTCACTTATAAAATTAGTCTTAATTTTCCTATTTATTTACATACTGTCGTCCAGCGAAGTCTTCGACAACAATACTTATGTCCTCAATAACAGCTATAACAGTGGCATTGGACTTTCGAACCAATGAAAGATTACTACCAGTAAGGATGTACAAGGAATTTTCCTATTTATTCATTTATATTTCTTAAAAATAGCGTTATTTTTGCTCGCTTTGGGTTGAATTTCAATGTCGTCTGTTCGGTTTAGTGTTGCTTTTGGTCGTGCGTTTGCAAATATTTTTTAAATTATTTAATATTTAAATTATCTTTTTTAAATATTTGTAGCATTTTTCACTGTTTTTGTTTTTAATATCGGCGATGTTTTGTAATTCAGTTTGGGTGTGTTCACAAGAGGAAAAAAAAACGTTGATATAGTATGTGCAGATTTAACTTTCTTGTAGTTGCAATATATATTTATATCTCTCAATAACTCATTGCATTTTGCATAGTTATTTGATATTTTCTTCTTTAGATCGGGATCGTTTATACCGTTTATGATATGACATATTATCACAGTCTCTGGTAAATAGGCCTTCGAACCTATAATCATCATTTTGTAAAAATTCCTGTGGTGATCCGTTATTTCGACGTTTAGTGTTTGCCATTTCTATATGAACATCTGCAACGTTAGTTGTTACTGGGAAATCTCTCAGAAACTTAACACAAAAATCAGCCCAAGTAACAAATATTTCTGATGAGGAGTCAACCCAGTATTTAGCTGGACCACACAACTTTTGTTACACGGTCGTCCCAATTATAGACGTGTTTGACAATATTGATTCGTCTAACAAACTGTTCTAAATTTAAAGAAATTTCTGGTAACAATCCAATTATTTCTCGGATACTGAATTGATTGGACAGATGACGAAGTTGTTGACTTGCTTATTGGTAGACTATTGGTAGACTAGACTTGACTTGCTTATTGGTAGACTAGACTAAACTATATATAGTAGACTAGACTATATATAAGGAATGCTACCAAAGTGGGTTTTCACCGAAAAATACCAATTTATGAGTTTTGTGTACTAAAAACTAGAATTTTAGAAGTATGAGGGAAAATTTATGAAAATACAACTAAAAGCTTAGTTAGTAGTATGAAGAATAGCATCTTTAATTTAATTTTAAATGAACGGAAACAAATGAAAAAAATGGTATTTGAATATTTATGAAACGTCGAAGTATGGGTTATTAACATAAACCACACAATAACAATAATAAAGTACATAAATATAGTATTTACTTCAAAAGGAACCTAATCGATTAAAGTTATATTTTGAGAGATATTTGGAAAATAGAAGTGACCTTATAAATGTGAGACGTACTATATTTAAATAGGCGTCGATTAATGGTCTTTTGTCAATCCAAGTAAATCAAAAGCTTAGATAATAGGCAAATTAAACTCTAGAAGTTATTTTTCACAATATCCTTAATTTGCTGTTTGTCTATTTGACTATTACAACACTTTGCACCGTTTAACATTCGTATGTTAATTTCTCTGAAACGACTCGAATTTTTTTTCACGCAAAGCTGTTTGTAATCTAGAGATTATATGTGAGAGAAGCCCAAGTTTTTAAGTTGTTCGCTACCCAACCTTCTGGTGGCCACCTTCGGAAGCACCTAATACCTGAGAAATTGCTCTATCGATTATATGCACTGGCATCCTTTTGTAATCTAGAATTGTTTAGAAATCAATGTTGGAAATAGTTAGGCAATGGTAAATTATAGTTGAAGCCACCGTAGTCTAGTAGGTAGTGGGTTGGCTTATTAGACGAAAGGCCAGGGTTCGAATCCCCGGTTAGACATCAAAAACAAAATATGAAAAAAAATGTTTCTTCGGCGACTTCCCCTCAGCAGATTTCTGGCAAAAACTCTGAGAGTAAATAAAATTGTCATGAAAAGTTTCTAAACAATCTGTCGTTCGGAGTCGACTTTAAACTGTAGGTCCCGCCACTCATGTATAAAATTAACACGCATAATATAAGTGGAGTGAGAAGCTAGGCCGTAATCCTGATTGAAGGGTTGTAATGGCCAATTATTATTATTACTATTATAAATCATAGTTTCTTTAGAAAACCTATGGTATTCGTAAGTACATGAGTTCCTAATTACAAGTATTTTAGACGCTATCTTGGAGGACTTAAATTTTTTTATTTGTACATGCGTTAACTATTATTGTTTTTGTTTTTTTTTATTACTAAAAGTTTAAATTTACATATTTACAGTAATGTGTTTATATTGAACATTGAGGGAGAAAATGCGATATATTTACAAAATATAAAAAAAGAATAATTTTTTCAAAAAAAAAAAATATTATTTACAACCAAGTTCATAAGCATTTAAGTAAAAGTCTTAAATTTTGACAGTTACTGGTATAAATTATCATTAATTTTTAAGTCATTTATAAACCATCGTTAACCATGGAAATTTTGAAAGTAATATTTTTACTATACTTTTCATTATAATTTTTTAACGTTTCTCTTTCTACAGCGTAAATTGAGATTATACAGAAATGCATTTCTATTTTGATAATATTTAGTATTAACGTAGATTAGAATTAACTTTAATATGTTAAAAATAAAAAATCAAGTGCCTGTGTGATCTGCGAAGTAATAAATATTATTGAAAATAGTAGAGTGATATAAAGAAAGTCTGAAATGTGTGCAATTACAAAATGAAACTTAGAATTATGTACTAGGTTGTGAGGGCGTACATGGAGCTGAAAGATTTTCTAAGCCCCTCTAGATTTTGTTCAGTATTTTCATGAGAATGTACTTTGTACGACAATAATTTTTTAATATAGTTGTGCTTATTTTTTGCGCTGTAACGTTGTGATTGGTCCTACCATAGGCTTAAGGGTACAAAATATATTAACGGTTGGTATAAAATAATTCTTTTAATATGAATTACTTCAAAGAATTTTGAATAAGTCCCTATGACAAGAGTTCTAATGCAGAAACTTTGAAATTGCATTTCATATAAAGGAGAAAATTTGTTGTAAATATTGCGATTAGACGGCTTGTGGTTAGAACTCCGAAGAATACCGGGTAATGGAATTGTACAAACTAAGAGCCATTCATATCTCCATATAATCCAGAATTTTTTGTTTACTGTTTTATTACCACTTTTCCCAAAATAACAAAAAACCTTATTCAGAAGAATAAAGCATGGAACAGAATCCGACTATACATTATATCGAGACGTATATATGTAAGGTGATCGTAATTCTACAACTATACACATATAATAGGCACTCTTTATGTTGAAAACGAATCCTCTTGAAAAAAAAATTATACTCAAACCATAATACAAAATTAATTTCATGAACATTTTCAAAAATTAAATAAATTTGATTTATTGAAAATTCTTTAAAAAAGATATTCATATCACATGCTAAATGACACAATTGTGGAGCACGTTCTTCAACTATAAAATTTAGAAATAAAAAATCTTGTCCTATTTAAGTTAAGCCGCCCTCAAAATCTCGAGCCGAGGGTCACTTTTGTGATTCTGGGAAGATGTTTTTCCTGTTCCGCAATCTCAGATGGAAGGTATCTCTATCTCCAGTGGATGTCAGCTGAAATTGTTTGGGAAGCACACTCTGTCGCCGTCCTCAGTGAACTATTTTGTGTTCTTCGCACTCCTCTCCATTGAGTGCAACTAAGAAAAGGGATCCATACAGTGGCAGTATAGTTTAGTATGGATCTCTCTTTTTTAATAACGTTTATTTAAATAAATTTAATATGCTTAAACTATACTAAAAATAAATAAATAGTAAATTTAATTATTCTATTATACACTGTCCTAACGGGCTCTCAAGTATATTTCATATCACTATATTGTATAATTTTAATAATACATAGTAGATTTAATCATACACATAAATGTATATAAAATTGTATATAATAATGTAAGTAAAAACATTAAAGAAAAACTTACGTTCATAATACAAAGGAGGAAAAAAGGTCAAGGGATAAAAACAAAATTTTAATATAATCTATTTCATAAGCCACCAATATTTTTTAACATTTGACTTTAGATTTATGTTTTTGTTCCTAGTGAAAATATAACTTCCGAATCTACTGTTGTCTGTTGTAAGTTAGTTACATCTTATAGCTTTATTATTCCTTCTTCTATATACATATATGTGGTTTTTATAATGAAAAACATTTTTTTTTTAATATTTTTATTAAAAATTAAAACATTTAAAGATTTAATAATTGAATTTCTGTTTTGATTCGAGTCTGGTTACTAACTAATTCGTTTTTTTACATCGTTCGTTTGTTTTATATTTTCAAGTTGCTGTCATTGTCATGGGCTACTATGGTTTGTATATTTGCTCAGACTATTATTATTTGTAATTTCTTCTCGTTCGTCCAGTTTCCGGTCCCACATATATGAAAAAAATTGGAATTCCCGCTTCGTCTTGCATAAAACCGGTACTATCGAGGTAAAAATATGCCTCAGGTGGTACATATCCAGATTGTATACATTTTTTTTATATACTCATGTTCAGTATAATGATTTCTTATTAAATGGATGACAAAATTTTTAGTTCCGCTAACTTTAGTCTTGTAGTAAAGTTACTACTGTTAGGCGTTCGAAAGAGGTATGTGCAACTCTTCAAGCAATTCCTTTAAAAATCTCTTAATTTTTCCGTATATGAAGGCGATATATTGGACCATATTTAACAACCGTATATGAGAATTGTACGTATTGGAGTTTGATACATGATTGTTTTTACTTCAGATTTTATATATTTAGAGAAAAAAATGCTTTTTGTATCCAAAGAACGCGTTCCTAGCTGAATAAAAAATATAAAAGCTTATCTAAATGAATACCCATATATTTCATTAAGTATTTGTTTGGTATACATATATTGTTATTGGCTTTAATACCAACCGATTTCCAATTCTTTCCAATGCTGCTATTGCACTTTCCTAACGGAGAGCAGAAAAATATATTTTCACATTTTTCAGTATTTATTTTCATTTGCCAGCCAGTTGCGTACTTTTCAACAATTTTTTCGATGGTATTATCTGAATGATATATTATTACATCATCCACGATCGCAATTATGTTATCCATTTTGTATAATAAATCATTTATAAATATATTAAACAGAATTGGGAAATTTGCAGTGCCTTGTTGTAATCCATTGATAATATTACATTTTTTGGAACTTGTTTTGCCTTTATCACAGATATCGAAAGTTTTGTTTTGTATCATATTATCCAGTAGAATTACAATATATATTGGACATTTGCAGCTTATTAGCTTGTAGATAAAACCAGGAATCCAAATACTGTCAAAGGCTTTTTCAAAGTCTATGAGACAAGCCCCAGTATATATGGATTTATTGAAATTCCAATGAATGTTTGAGAGAAGTAAGTGTACTGCATGTATTGTTGGGTGTTTATGTTTGAATCAAAATTGTCGGTCATTTATTAAGCTTTTGTTTCTACAAAACTCAACAAAACTGTTCTTAATACATGTTGCAAGAGCTTTACTGCTATTAGGGAGAAGCTAATTGCTCTTAAATTCTTCGGATTGGAAATGTCTTTATCTTTTTAGGTAGAACTATAATTTTTGCTGTTTTCCAAGCTCGAAAAAATAAGAATTGTTAATTGTTGAAAAGGGTAACATATTGCAGAGCAATTTTTTAAGGCAAATTTTTTTAAATAATATTTGGAATATTATCAGTACCTGCAGATGATTTCTGTTTTAGTCTTCTGAAAGTATAAATAAGTACGAATTTAGATGTAAAATAAATTTCTTTCAAATCATTGGCTTTTTAATTAATTAAATATCGTAATAGTCGGTCTATTGCCCTCTTAAATGTTTTTATTTTCGAAAAATTCTGAGTAACAATTGAAAATATTAGTGTGTAGTTGATTTTCATAATCAAATTCTTTAAACGTGTGAATTGATTCGAGAAAAGTGCCAATCGTGTTTAATCATTTATTACAAAGTTATTACTATCCGATTATTCATTATCTTGGGAAATTTTAATAATATTGACACTAACATATTTTCAGGATTTGTCCGATCAATGATTTCAATTTATTTTTCTAACATTGTTATTAACTGCTAATATAATATTATCATTTGAAAGTTTCTTTATTAGCTTTAATTTCAATAAATTTAAATCTGATTGCGGTGAACAATTATTCCAATCAGTAACATATTTTGATTATAGTAACTATTTTACTTTTTTTATGTTGCAATGTTTTTATAATTGGATTCATCAATTTATCAAGTATTATTATATTAGCATTTGTATTTGCAAATTTTGAGAAAGCTTCTCTATTGAGTCAAGTAAAGTAAATAAAAATCTATTTCGGATTTGTTAAATTTCTATTGTTCGGAATTAATTCACTACTGTTTAATTTCCTTATTATATTATTTTTGAATTTATTTATTTATGTATTTATTATGTTAAGACGGGAATCAGCTATACACATATCTAGGAAAGAGCCACAACGGGGATATGAAGGTGAGACCGACGCATGTAAAGATCCACCTAAGCATTAATTCAAAGTCTTTAAGTTTATTTCCTTCTGTATTTCTTGAGATGTTACCCCACTCATAATGCTTACGATTCAAATCCCTTGCGAGAATATAAAAGTGGTTTGGATTCTGTAAATTTAAAGATTGAAAAAGTGGTAACAAATCTGATTTAAATACGCTACAATCGTTACCCAATGATGGTAGGCAAATATTATTTGGTTAGCAATCAATGGAATTTTAATTACACATATTTCAAGAGGTTTAAAAGGATTGGTAATATAGTTGATATAATTTATGTGTTTCATATTGTCTTTTATCAAAATTACAGTAATACCACCTGCCTTAGCATTCTTTCTGTCGTTTCGTAACAGTAGTTTTGGAAGTTTACATACAGAAGTTTTGGAAGTTTATTTAATTTCGTTGCGCTTATTAGCATGAAGTCCGGATTATATTTACTTAAGAACAACTTAAATCGTTCTTAATTATAGAATTAACATTAATTGCAATTATGTTTAAATGTTTTTTAATTGTTTCCACAATATTAAAATCTTAAGGTTCTAAAATAGAGAAAATTGTATTAATTTTAGATCATGGGTTAACAACAATTTTGTGGTTGTGTATTAGTGAGAAAGAGAGAGAAAACAAGTTGAGAGAATTTATTTATGTTCTGTCAAAAGAAAATGTTAGTAATATACACTATTTTGATTTTCATTTCATCAACATGCATAAAGTTATACATCCTTGACTCACAAATTAGGGAATGTTTTTGGATATTTATTAGGGGCTACTTTTGGTTCATAAATTTCCTCCCCTACTAATAACAAACCTTTTCATTTTTCCAAAAAAAAAAATATATATATATTTTATGTCTACAAAAAATCTGTTCCCTTTCCTTATAATTTAAATGTCTTAAAATGTACTTTAAGAATATATAAGCATTGCATTTTAATAAAAGAATTTTTAAAATATTTTTTGAGTGTAAACCTCAAAAATAATGCCACAACACTCACTAACATGTGCACTCGCCCCAGTCTGATCGACGATTAAATAAAACCGCATAAGAAATGTGTGTCTCTGCACAATAGTGCTATGAAATGGTAATCCCTGTATTTGGTTAAAAATAACCAAAACGGCAACGCTGATTGAGGTTTACAATTTGGTTGGATATACACACAAAATTATTTACTTTTTCATTTGGAGTAGTCTTTGGTAACGTTTTCCAATATCATGCAATTCATTACATTTTACACACCTGTGGACAGGAAACACTTGGCAGTTTCTACATTGAGAAATTTCAGGCTTCCTTAGGGCTTCCCAGCTCACACATCGATAGAATAGACCTTTGATAAATTTAAAATCGTTGTGTTTGCTTTCATTAGTAATATGTACAGAATAAAGACGTAGCTTATATCCCTCAGCTGTTGCTTGTTTTTTTTTTGTCGTAAAGGGGCTAAATTTAAAATTTTCGTTTTGAAATTTACAAGATTCATTATAAATATCATTTAAATCATTATAAATATCATTTAAAGTTTTAGTTTCCTTTGGGGTGTAAGTAAAAATTTAGTTTTGCTTTTGTCGAAATAAGCTTTAACTCTGAAAAAATCATCCTTATCCTTCGAAGTATACCTAAATTTCACTTCTGGATGCAAGTAGATCGTTTTGAGAAATATAGAATGCTATCGAAGACCCAAGGTCTTTGGCACCGGACCGTTTGAATTGTTCGTCTTTCAATAGTTATACCCAGATTCAACCGTACTTCTTTGGTCCAGGAGGTAAATAATATCACTATTTTTTATTTTATATTATTATTTTATAATTATCTTTTCTCGTAGTATTATAATTATGAATTTAATGATTACATTGTAATTTGTCATTTAAATATTCTGGAAGTTTTCCAAATCTTATATTATGAATAAATTTCGTGATGTGTAAAGGAATAATTCGTTTAACAATCAACCAATTTAGTTCATTTAGCATACTTTTTATATTCTGAAGTTTTTGAAGTTTGTCCATCTGAGTTGTACTTAAAAGAAATAGTATTGCAGGGCGATAAACAAAATGTGGTAAAATTATACTATTATACGCTTTAATCTTATATTTCCTCTTTACTAATTTAATTGATCTAGTTAGTATTCCAATCTTCTTTGCTATTTTGTTTACAATATAAATTAAATCATCATCAAAACTCAAATTTGCATCTATCATTATGCCTAAATATTTAATTATATTTACTCTATCAATAACGTCGTTCTTTATTTTTAATACACACTCATCTTTATTTACATGACTTCTTGTCAATACCATAAATATAGTTTTATTAATATTCAATTTTAATTTAATTTTGCATAGCCATACATATAAATTGTCAACATCTTCCTACATCTTTCCCATAACGTTCTCAAGGCTCCTATCCGCCATTATTAATAATACGTCATCAGCAAATAGTCAAATCTTCGTATATTTCAAACATGATTTTATATCATTTATATGTATATAAAATAAAAATACTAACACTGTTCTTAATAATATTATATTCATCCCAGTGACCACTTTGCACCGCTATTCTATACAAATCATACTTAATTTTATTCATATTTGTAAGTTCACTATCATGCCATTTATTCATAAATTTTATTGTCACTCTTTGCCTAGTATTTATTATTATTTTTATTATTTCTAATATTTTATCATCTAAATACTTTATTTTGTTGTCTATATCACAGTTATTGAAGAAACTAAAACTAAATTGACGTAAATAATACATTAAAATATCACAGCTATAGTTATTCCACATATTTAAGTCTTTAATCATTCTCATATTCAAAGCGTCATTAACAGGGACATCAAAGGCAATGGTTTCAAGGTCACTTATCTGATATTCCAGATTCGTTCATCTTTATACAGTTTCGACACTTGTTAATAGCTCCACTACTACAATCCGCTGTTTTGTGATTCTTTAAACATTTAATTTACAATTAATAGTCTTATGCCCATTAATATCATCATATACTTTGCATCGGTCCCATCCTACATTCAACTTCTCCACAGATATGATTTTATTAAATGTTTCCACCTCAGTTTCAATTATTGCATTATAAAATGATCCATTAGTTTTCTACACTTCATATTGCTTAATCACTTTTATCTCATCCTTTAATATACCTTCATTTTGCTTTTTCAATTTTTCAAGTAATTGATCATTATAAAATATATACGAAATTTTTGTAACAGTAATTTTTGGTTTAAAAGTTCCCGGAACTTTTATTTCATATTCATTGTTGAAAATTTTCTCCAAAACTTCATTTATTTTATTTACTTACACTTCCAACCGCTGCCACACCATTCTTTTCAATTAACTAATTTGATATTTCAAATTCACAATTTAAATCAACCTTTTTCATTTTTCATCATTTTTGGTTTTACCACTTGTTTGTTTTCTTTTTGGCTTATAAAGGCTACTAAAGGCTTATAATTTTTATATCTGTCAATACTGTCTTTTTTATTACTTTTTTGTTATTCTCCGCCATATTTTTTATTTCATCATTTATTTTCATATTTTCACTCTTACTGTTTTCTAGTTCAATGCAAATTTTATCACTGTTTTCTTTTATATTGTCTGCAGCTCTATTTAGATTTTCGACGTAAACAATATTCTTTTCATACACTTGCTGCATTTTGGTTACTACACTCATTTTAAATCAAAAGAAATTTTTCATTATTATTTATGGCCATATCAAATTCTCTTTTGTACTCTCTCAATTATTTGTTGTTTTGGTCTACTGTCTTGTGCATTTCCTTAGGTATGCCATCAACATTTTCAATATTAACCGCAGCATCATGACACATATGTATGTATATCTAAACATATTAATTTCTTGTAATTTAACTTCTGTGTAGGTATCTATCCCCGAGCATTTTAGTGCATGATACATCCTACCACACACTCCTTCACATCTAATATCTGCCTCACCACGAATTCCGCCATTACATTTGGCACAATCCACTTTAGTCTATATGTACACTCAGTTTTTTTTTTTAATAAACACAAGTACCCAGTTATTATATTCGCTTTTTGTAAGATTTTCAATAGTCCTATCTATTTTTAAAAACCAATTTTTTATTTTTATCAATAAAATTAATTTTGTTTATTAACAACTACACGTATACACTCTATGACGGTTCAAGAGAGTGTTTGGTTATGTTCCAGTAGGAAGTCCACGAGGTTTCCTAGGTAGATACACACGGTCTATGTCTATTGAAACGTAAGTTATAGTCTTCTCTGTATCCATTTTGATGAGAGTCAAGTTGCGGCCACATTTTAGATATGGAAGGAGGAGAGCTTCTAAAACCTCTAAATTAACCATTTCCTCAGGAATGTCTGGTTTCAAGACGGTGGCAATCCTAGCCATTTTCCATATATCTGGTATGATCAACTGCCCTATTTAATATACTCGTACTCTAAAACCCTAAATCCTCTACGTCATAGACCGAAAAGGAGGAAACCTGTGTATCTCGTTTGAATTTCTTATCGTTGGAAGTGCGTCTCGCTTCGCCCTGTTGTGGAACCTGGGATATTTCTTAAATTTCGGCAAAAATGTATCGCACATTTCCTAGCGACCATAGTCCGAATATCCTAGAATTCAATACACGGTAGGTTAGTTCCCACATCTTTTTGTACCCGATAAACCTCTGATGGTTATTCAGAATTTCCTCGAACCCATTGAGCACGAGTCAAGGTATGCTATCCATTTTGACCATAGTGTTCATTAACTATTTTGCTGACTTTTTTTTTGACAAGTGCTCAATTTTTACGTGTGATGGGTCGGTGACTAGTGGTCTATTACGTTCGTCCGCAAGTTGGGCAGCTCTCATCGATAAATTACTCTTTGAGTTGTGAATTCTGTCTGTTGGTATATTCCATTTGACAGTTCTAAGAATCATATTTCTCAAAGAATTCTCCCATATTCTGGCTCGGACTGGTGGTAATTTCAGACGTAAGGCGTCATCAATACATTTCGTGAAGCTGTACCAGTCTACTTTGTCGTATTTAATTGAAAATTCTATGCACTTGTCCTATGAAGCCATCTGGCTTCCCCACAGTCAGCACTATAGGAATATAATCCGAGTCCAGGGCAATATTTGCTGCGCCATTACTTTATACTAATATTAAAAGATAAACACTTTTAGTAATGACTTTATAAATATCAAATAGTAAAATGAAACATTAAGTAATATTAAGTTAATTATATTTAATGAAAGTAGAGAACGAAATATAAAAAAATATTTCTTCAGCAACTTTCTCTCAGAAGATTTCTGGCAAAAACTCTGAGAGTAAATAAAATTGCCATTAAAAGTTTCTTAAAAATCTGTCGTTCGAAGTCGGCTTTAAACTGTAGGTCCAGCCACTCATGTATAAAATTAACACACACAGCATGAGTGGTGTGAGAAACTGACAGGCAGTAGTCGTGACAGAAGGGTTGTAATGGCCAATTATGTCTGTATGGAAGTAAAAATTCGAGGTTAAATAGGCACCGAAAAACAATATATAATACACAAATAAAGAATAAATTAAAACTAAAATATACGATCGTAAAACGAAATATATATAAAGTAAAAGACAAAATAAAAATTCAAAAGAAAATTAAAAAATTGTATTAAAATTTTGGTTAAAATACGTACACAAAAGCTACCTACATGTACAAAAGACTGCAACACCAACAGAAGTGAATGCCTTCAACATACATTAACACGTACAGGACTTACCCAAATGCGGCGTTGCCTTTGTATTCTCTGCAGGAAGGAAGACTTTTCGAAAAGTATTTAATTAAAAAGTATTTAATTCTTGTGTCATTTCTTTAATTTTGCAAATTAATCAAAATTAAGAGATTTACATATGTAAGACATCCAAAAAATTATTCTCACTTTTAAAGTCGGAGACAAGAATTATTTACTTAGAAATTTATTTATTATTTTTATAATAATAAAATATATATTTCTTCATTTATTTAATAGATAATAAGAACACTGTTTAAAAAATGGATAAGAAATATTTTACAATTATCTATGTACGGCTTAACTAGCCAGATTTGATTCGTTCTATATCCATTGGCAGCAACCAAGAAGATGAAAAGTGTTTTCCCTCTGACTCTTCTAAAGACTTGTAGAATGAGATTAGAAGTTCGAGGAAGTTATATTTAATATAGAATATATTAGCTACCAGTAAAAGTCATGAAATTGGGAATTCCTTGTATCGCATAAATATTTTCTTATGCTTTTACTAGAGATAAAATTTGATTACTGTACACTCATAAAGGTTTAAACCAATTTAAGATAAATGGTAAACATTTTATTTTCAAATTCAGGTTTGACCACTCGTTTGTCCAATATGCCTGTCTTTCAATAATCATTCTTGTAATTTTGTTAGACACTCTGTTATACGACATGTTTAGTACTTTATTAATGTAATTAAAATGAAGTTTTCAAGTATCCACAAATAATTAATTTAGTATGTAATTTTGAGTGTTGCTAGGCAGATAAATCATCATTTTTACAGAAAATCGCAATTGTTTCTCGATAACATTATATATTTTTAAGTTCCCATATTTATGCTAAATAAAACATAATTGCACTAGACGTCGCATTAAAGGTATTAAGTTTATTTTTAATTGAAATTTCGGGTTGTTTAACATATTTAAGATGTGTTTGCTAATTTTGAAATTAATAACTTGTGTTTAAAAATTATATATCCATATATGTATGTAGAATTATCCAATCGTTCTTTATTGTTTTACATAAAACAAATTGATATTCTTTCAAATATTTATCAATTCATTTCATCAAGTTTATAAAATAACAAACCACCGCTTCACGTCTTTCTTTTCCTTTTTACTGTTTCTGCCTTAAAAGTTTCTGCCGGTTTCACCCTTGCCCGTAATAGTCCAATCCCACATATATAAATATTTTTTCATGAAAGGTACCCTTATTAGTGAAATATTACATACATAATTGGCCATTACAACCCTTCAGCCAGGATTACGGCCTAGCTTCTCACACCACTTATGTTGTGTGTGTTAATTTTATACATGAGTGGCGGGACCTACAGTTTAAAGTCGACTCCGAACGCCAGATTTTTGAGAAACTTTTCATGGCAATTTTATTTACTCTCAGAGTTTTTGCCAGAAATCTGCTGAGAGGAAGCCGCCGAAGAAATATTTTTTTTTTCATATTTTGTTTTTGATGTCTGACCGGGGATACGAACCCTGGCCTTTCGTCTAATAAGCCAACACACTACCCACTAGACCACGGCGGCTTCAAATGAAATATTATTTAATTAAATTATTAAATTATAAAATAAATTATTACATTGAAATCGGAAATTTTAAATATTGTTTGTACGACAAATATCGATTAAATTCTCTTGTTCAAAACAATTGACTACTAATAAATTTAGATACAATTCAATCAATAATGCCTTTGGTTAATTTTAAATTCTTGTTTTCAGGAATTTTTAAATAAACTAAATTATAATGACTAGCATAGGTTCTAAATGCCAAAATTCTCATTTCAGAGGTTGGTCTACTTGCAGAAATTACTCGCGAAAAAGTGAAGGTCCTTAAGAATATCGACGAAAGTCGAAAATCCGTTCTATTTTGTTTAATCCTTTGGAAATCGAATGTCGCTTAGATATTTTGAAAACATATGTTGACCAAGCAATGCAGCTCCAATCAGAAGTGGATTATTTGGTACCCGATAGCGCTAATAGAGCCGAGCTTGCAGCTGTTTGTGTGATCATGAAATCTTTGTTTATGAGTCTGTTGGCCAAGAATAGGCAATCGAATATGCCTAAGCCTTCGTTTAACATACAATCCCAAAATTCAATGGAGGATTAACTAAGAACGAGCACTTAATTTCAGAACCAATAAAAACATCTTACATACATAACATACATAATTGGCCATTACAACCCTTCAGTCAGGATTACGATCTAGCTTCGTACAAAGTCAAAACAATCTTCTGACAAAGGCCTATTTTGCAAATCTAGGCAACATATTGTTTTTCTTTTACAGCCGAGCCTACAGTATGGCGATTTGATGTCCTAAAATCCGTGCCAGCATATACATACATATAAACTGTTTAAAAAAAGGATATACAGTCTCAAGATGTCCAACTTCTAAGTGTTAGATATGTAACGGTTCACCTAGTTCATTACGCATCTGTAAACTAATCTGAGCAGCCCCCGATTTCTAGCGTTTTCGTAAATTATCCGGCATCGGATATACGCTAACTTATACCAGCATGACCATTTTTAGATTCCGGTTGTCAACCATTTAGGTTGAAAAAAGAAGTAGGTATTTAGATGGCACTAGCGAAACAAATTCATTACCTTAATCTTTCGTCAATTTGATTGTCACATCAAGTGTCAACTCTACCCAATTCACTTCGATGTTTTGGATATTGAAATTACAAATTTGCACCCTGATCATATGATAAACATTGCTAGTTTGAGAATTCCTTCGAATGTGAAGCAAGGATCAGTTAGCTTTCAGTTCTTCGGGAAACTTTTCTGGGCTGGACTTTACTTGAAGACACAATCAATCAAGGGACTTATTCAAAACTAAAGTATGGCATATAAACACTTTAATAGAAGACGAGAACAATATTCATTTGATTATCAGAAAATTATTGTTGGTTTCCACCGTTTGTTGCCTTTTAAATTCGATCCTAAATTATTAGGATATTCGTTTCAATTCCAGTTTCTCTCTTTGGAGCGAAGTCGTTCCAAATATGCTATTAAGAAACAGATGTATCATGATTTCATAAGAGTACTTCAACTTGGGTCATATATCACTTTTGGACAGACTTCCAGACACTTCTCACTTTTGCCACTATTTCATTCCATATAAATGTTTTCTACGCCCTCAGAGTACAACAACCTTTCACCTAATGAATTGTTTTTAATCCTATATTTCAACAAGAATTGTATTCTACTTTTATCCATTTTCAATTCCGCAAGGACGTAATCAGTGCAGATATTGAAAAATTTATTGTCGAGTTATGATTAATGAGAAAAATAGAATTTTCAATTGGCTCTTTGGTGAGAGCATCCATCTGATAATTTTAAGCTTTTTCGAATAAATACTGTTACTTACGGTACAATTTCTGTGTCATCTTTAGCCACTAGATGTCTGATTCACCTAAATGAAATATTCAAAGAGACTTTGCTATGATCGATTAATTATAATTCGCGATCAGGTAACTAAAATATTGAATGCATCTGAATTTAATCTCACTAAGTGGTTTTCAAACCACCCTGAGTTTCTGAATTCTCTACAGAATTATAAATTAATAAGTAGCGATTCCGATTCTCCAAAAGCCTTAGCCATGCATTGGGTACTATGAACAATGCGACAAATTTCATAATTCAATTTCAAATTTCATTACAACCCTTCAGTCAGGATTACGGCCTAGCTTCTCACACCACTTATGTTGTGTGTGTTAATTTTATACATGAGTGGTGGGACCTACAGTTTAAAGTCGGCTCCGAACGACAGATTTTTTGAGAAACTTTTCATGGCAATTTTATTTACTCTCAGAGTTTTTGCCAGAAATCTGCTGAGAGGAAGCCGCCGAAGAAATATTTTTCATATTTCGTTTTTGATGTCTGACCGGAGATTTGAACCCTGGCCTTTCGTGTAATAAGCCATTACTTTATACTAATATTTGAAAATAAACTTATTTAATACTGAATTTATAGATCTAATATATTATGAAATTTAATGAAATGAATTAGTCCAATCCTAACATTAAATTAATTAAGTTTAATGAACGTAAAAATCCAAGGTTAAATAGGGATCGGAGTTCCTGAATATCCTTAACGGTAAAAACTAAATAAATGAAGACGTAAGAAACAAATGCATATTAAATAAAGGAGTTAGTTGATAAACAAGATTCGATACAAGTAGATCATTAATTTTTTTGTGTTCGAGTGTGATACATATTTTAAAATACAAAATTTTAATAATTAAATTACAGTTTAATTCATTTAAGAAGTTTTCTTAAGAAATATAAAGAAAAAACATGCAATAAATTTGGTTTGTAGTTTAAAAGATATATCTACTTAAAGAATTTTTTTTTAACCTTGAAGTGGCTTTTTTCACTTTATTGAATTTATATGCTAAAAAAGTAAAAATAAAAAATATTTCACTCATCCATTGCAACTTGTGTTTATCACCTTATTACACACATAGGACACGAACATCAACAATGTTCATTAAAAAGTGCGTAAAATTGAATTCAGTTGCTTGTCAGCATTCAGTGAAGCATCAATTCAATTATACACACAAAGAAAAATTAAATTAAAATTTGGTATAAAACAGAAACAGATTGTTTTTTGCTTTAAATATAATGAATAAAGCTGAGTGTTGGGTGTGAGCACAAATGAGATTCAGAGATATTTTTGTATTAGAATGGGCAATAGATATCTTCAATAATCCACAGAATTGTGATTTGAAAAATGTTCCACAAAATATTAAAGAAGAAATATCACAAATTCTGCAGGATTTATCAATACCAATGGGAAGTGCTCTTGATTTTTGGAAAAATATTTGTCAAAATAAATACGCTGCTTCTAGGGATTTAGCATTGTACGTTTTTCTATGTTTTCCACAACATATATTTGTGAGTCGTCATTTTCTACAATATCAAATAAAAAACAAACCTAGATGCCAAATTGACAAATAGTCATTTAGAAATATTATTAAAAAAATGGTGATAAATTATCTTCATTATTCCGAAGAATAATAAATGACATCAAATATCACAATACAAAGTTTGTTTGGACACTGCTTGAAACAATAATTACTAACAATTTTCCTCTCGGTTATACACATGCTTTTCACGAATATACTCACATTTTTATCATGCTCTCTTTGTGCCGACCAGCGTTGCCAGTTGCCAAGTTTTCCTTTTTTTTCCAAGTTTTTTGAGAGGCGAAAAAGTTTTAATTAAATGTGTTTTCTAACAAAACAAGTTTTTCGTATTAGGCTCCAGTTTTTTCTTTCAAAATTCAGTTACTTTTGTAGGAAACAAGTTTTTTTTTTGGGAAAAAAATTTTATTCCGAGGAATAAAGTTTAAAAAATACTGGCAACGTTGGTGCCGACGACTGTTTATCACCATATGTTGTAAACAAGAAGTTACAAATAATTTTTTTGCTTTTTATATTTACTTTAATATTAATTCTACAGCACAATTATAAAATAATTTTAGTTTAATAAATATATGTTTGGATTTACATATTTCTGCGTCTAGCATTTAAATTGAAGAAAGTATAAATAGCCCCTTAAAAGTTTTAAAAAATGTCTTACGCATTTGACAGACTTTCTGCTAAATTTTGATAGTAGATTAGCATATCATAGTTGGGCCTTAAGTAAATTACGGTCAGTTATTTATGTACTTAAAGAAATTTTTTTGACGAAACTTAATGAAAAGTTCACTTAAGGCTCAGTTCGCCGACCGCAACTGTACTGCAAAAGTAAGAACAGCTGATCGATATTGTTATGTATAAAGTAATACAAATGGTTATAGAACTGTAGTGTAATGTAACCGGGACGTATGAATCTGTAAAATTAGAAATTTCTTACGTTTTTATATAACATCTTTTTAGCAGTGTTAATAACATGTCAATATTAAAAACCACTAAAACTTAAAATTGAAATTATAAACAGAATTTAAATATTGTACGTATGTTATGTTTATCAGTATGTGAAATTGTTGTCGCCGTAATCTAGTAGGTAGTGTGTTGGCTTATTAGACGAAAGGCCAGGGTTCGAATCGAAGTCAGACATCAAAAACGAAATATGATAAAATATTTCTTCGGCGACTTCCTCTCAGCAGATTTCTGGCAAAAAGACTGAAAGTAAAAATAAAATTACCGTTAAAAGTTTCTCCAAAATATCTGTCGTTCGGAATTGACTTTAAACTATAGGTCCCGCCACTCATGTATAAAATTAACACACACAACATAAGTGGTGTGAGAAACTAGGTCGTAATCTTGACTGAAAGGTTGTAATGGCCAATTATGTATGTATGTATAAATAGCAAAAACTAAAAATAAATAATAGAGATATGGATTTAGATGACATGTTTATTGGTTTGAGTTCTTAAATTTTTAAAGAGATCCTATTTTGATATTTTAAAAAGATTTTATTTTAATTTTAAAAAATTCGTTTTCTATTTATATAACATTTATATAACATTCAATATTAGTTTTTTTTTTGGTTTAACTTAAAAACATATGACACGTTCTTACGTTGTGTAATTACCCTTACATTATTACATTAAGTAGACGTTACTGTTACATTACATTACAATCCGATACGGTTCGCTAACTGTAATGTTTTGGTATATAGCTAACATGTAATGTTTTGTGTGTTAACGCAGAGTTGAATGAATCTAGATTTGAAAGCAAGCGGAACATTTTCTAGCAAACAGGGTTATAAAAAACAATATATTTAACAACCCTGTTTTTTTACAAATGTCTTATTGTTCCCATATTTTTTCTTTGTTTACATTTGTTGTCTTTTGCAACCAAGTCACTATTAAATGCTCTGTCAAAATCGGATTTTCCAATTGCAGTGTTGCCGCGTTTTTTGGTATGCTGCATACGAATTGCATTTATATGAAAAATTTTTACAGTAAAAAATTGCTTTCCGCTTTTATTTAGGGATGGCTTTCATAATTGTGATATACTTCGTAACCAAATGCCATGTTTTGCTTGTTGTAACTCTAAACTGTGAATGTGCAAATCTTACTGCTTCTGTAATAGTTTTAAAGAAAGTAATGGTAGTATGTGAAGTTGTCTGTTGATTTAATAAGAGCCATATTTGGCTTAGCATTTTAGATTTTATTATTTTTCAATTTTTTTATTTACCTGTTTGGTGAAAAATTTAATATGAAATATATTTTTACTATTACATTTAAGAGAATAGTGGAATTTCACCGTTAAAGACCAAATGCTTAGAAATCTACTTTAATACTAAAAACTGAGATATATATATATGGCGACTTTAAACAAAACACATAGCGGTTGGTGAGATTAGTTTTGCTATTATTTTTTAAAAAAATTTAGAAATTCTACTTCTGTATTTTTTCAAGTCTTTTTAACCCTGTTACTTAGGTATTCTCTTACGAAAACATAGGTGTATTGTTTTAATTTCAATTTACAGTATGGCAACGCTGTTATTATAATCGGCCGACATCGTTTTTAGCGAGTGTCTGTAAAGGCGGCCATATGTGATGAATGTGTGACAAGTCATGACAATTTCATTTAAAATAAACAAAAATTATCGATGGAAGACTCATTTTTTGGATTTGATACATCAGTACCGGTAAGTAGAACAAGGAAATTATGGGAACAATTAAGTTGAAAAGTGCAAAATATTTTGACTGCATAAAATTATGCCTTTCAAAATAAGTGGAATGACGGCCACTATCAGTATTTGTTGTGCCAAAAAAGTAACCGTGGCAGAAAATTTGTATGTGTGCTGTAATCATAATATTAATTCTTTATTATATCTGTACTAATTAGTTGGACGACGATGGAGGAGGACGTATTGCTGAACCATCGGAAGAGGAGTACGATGCTTTGAATGATGAGACCTTTGGATCCGCAATAAACGGCGATTGGGAAGAAGTTCATGAAAATCTAGTCCGTTTGACGGGGGAAGGTGATACAGATGGAGACAGCGGTGTGCTTAGAATTGCGGGCGGCGGTTTTGAATCACTATCAAGCATGAAAAACACACAATCCAATGTTTTGGCGGACTCAGATTTGGAACTGAATTTATCGGGGATGAAATTAGATGATGTCGATTTAAGTTATGGGGATAATGAAAGTATGATTGGACTATTGGGTGATGAAGTTAAGAGGGATCCGAGTGTTTGGTCCTTAGGCGTAAAAGATCGAACTTTGACAGAAACTGCGAACAGTGCTGTCATCGGAAACACACTTTCATCTAATCCCGAGGAGTTTTTACGGGAACATTTTCCAACTCCGTTTCAGCAACATCACAATCAACAAAAAAACGAAAGTCATGAACATCACAATCAACAACTTCGTCAAGAATTAAAACAACAACCACAAAATCATCCTATTGGTTCTAATCAATTTCCGTTAATGCTGCAGTCACTGCAACAGCAGAAACTTCCTAAAATATGCACTTTAGAAGATATTGAACGTAACATGATACTACAACAGTCCAAATCTAAGCTATCATTTGCTCAACAACAACAACAGCAGCATGATGTTGATATGATAGCAAAACAACAAAAAATACTTCATGATATTTTAAGACATTCATCCGATACTCCAACTCCAATGCAACAATCACAGCAGCTACAACAATATTCACAGCATGGAGGCCAACACCACCAGCAACAACAATTATTATCTCACCAATATTCTACTTTACTACCCCAGAAAGGTAAGATACAATTTATAAATATTATTAATGAGTGTAAAGGTTTTAACTCTAAAATCAGTGCTACTACAGCAAGTTATTATGTATAAAATTCCAAGCTAAAACATACTCACAGACCTTAAGGTCTGCGTTTGTCATTTTAAATTTTATAATTTAACTAGAAATGTGGCATGAGTGTTGAAATTTGTTTGCAAACATTTTACGTCATTACTTTTTTTCTATTTGCCTTGGTTAGAGCTTAGAAAATACATTCCCTTCCTACTTAATATTGTATTCAAGATATAAATACACTGTTACGATTTCTTATGATAACAAAAATAGAAAATTTTACAAAAATCATTTGAAGTAAAAGGGTATATGATAAAAAAAAACACAAATTAAAATAGAGTATTCAAGTAAAAATTAAAATGACCTTAAGTCTCCTACAATGCATACTAGACAGAAAAAGTTTTAAACCTACATCTGTTCGAACCACTTCCAAACTTATAGCACTTATTAGTTTTGGTGCTTTCGGTTTTTGATATTCAACATTTTTTATGTATTCAATTAATAAATCATATTGCGTTAGTTCGTTTAATTTAATTAATTTTTAATGTATATTATTAAAATGTCTTGTTCATTATTTTCCCATTTTTTGGCAAATTTTTATACTTCCAAATACTTTTTTTAAATATGCAAATGTAATTAGTTTCATATTTTATTTGAACAAAATTCGTTTTCAATTAGGCCTCTGCGCCAAAAAGACCTAGTTGAAGAAGTTGACAAACCAATTTCACATAATGTATGTACAAATAAAAAGTGAGTTGTAACAAAGAGCTAAAGAAAAGAGCTAAATATTTGATATATATGTACTTAAAATGGGAAAAACATATTACAAAATAATGAAAGATAAAAAAATTGTAAAACTTATTTTCATCACAATTTTATTATATCGAAAGCGTGTCAAATGAATTTTATAAATATTCCTTACAAGAGGAAATTCTTTCGATAAGTTTTAATGCACTAGGCTAATTATAATATTTAACCAAACCTACATAATCGGTTCTGTTTGGTTAATTCTATCCTGCATCTAGAAATTCTAGGAATTGACCTGTTTCGGATATTAAAATTGTCGTGGCTTTGTCTGAATGGCATGGTACGGTAGCCAGTACTTTAATACATTTAAAAACGAACGTTAGAACTTGATATTCATGTAGTCCATAAATTGGTAATGCTGATCTAGTAACTTCCTTATTTATATAAATTAGGAGTAGAATACAACTGTAAATTGCATAAAATTTTTAATGCTTTGCTCTGCTTTCATTGTAGAGATCTAAGGATGTTATTATGTTAACTTATATAATACACCAATTGCAGGAGTTCTTTTTCTTTTCACAACATTGATATGCAGATCAGAACCGATATTACTTTGAAGAATAATTCCCCAATATTATACTGAATGCGTTTCATTCACCATTTTTTCATCAACATAAGCATTAAAGTAATTGTTGATACTTAAATCAAATGAGTAAATTCTGTAAATTTAAAAATAATGGATGTGAAGAATTGTGCTCTGGCAATTCAAAGTGAAAACGAGGGAAGAAGAGAAAAGGGAAAAATTAGAACTGCAAAACAACAAAATTTTTTCTAGTCATTACTTATACAGCTGTGGTCAAAATAATAGCACCAAGTAAAAATTTCTATTAAGTCCGTTTATGTCTACTAAAATGTTAGTCCGATTTAATTCAAAATTTAATAAAAAATTATTTTATGTACGTAGTTTATTATTATAAAAAATAAATTGCTTTCTTTCAAAAGATTAAACTATGCTAATTAATTAATAAAAACAAAACTTAAGAATTGCTCAGTCAAAATAATAGCACTTCAGGTAATTTTTTACAACAATTAGTTGTATTACTTAAAATAAAATTAACAACATTAAAATATTTTTTCAGTATTTTTTTGCATGTTCCTTTATCACTTTACAGCTGCGCAACGCCTTCCCATTGAATCGACCAAATGTTGACATCTTTCAACTGTAATGGAACCACAAATTTTCTGCACAGCTTTTCAAAGGTATTCAATAATGTTTCGTTTTATTGCGGATACTTTTTTCTTTATGTCCGTCCACAAATTTTCGATGGAGTTCAAATACGAGGATTGTGCAGGCCACTCCACCACATTGACTGAGTTCTCGCTGAACCCCTTTTTTGCCATTTTGCTGGTGTGTTTTGCCACACCGGCGGCATTTCGTAGGAAGCATACGGTAACATTATTTCATCAAGGATTTGTTTATATACCGATGGATCCATTGTGGTTTTTAACCTATGTTTGGAGCCTACACCTTAATATGAAAAACAGCCACCATGTTTGATAGTTTTTGCTGTAAACTGAAGCTTATATTTACTATTAGGTGGCCTTCGAACAAAATATCTGCAACCCTTTTCACCAAAAAGAACAATTTTGGACCCATCTGTCCATAGGACGTTTCTCCACTTTTTCTTGGGCCAATTAGCATGTGATTTTGCGAACGACAGCCGTTTTGCAACATGCTTAGAGGAACGGAGTGGTACTTTTCGGGGACTACAAGCGTTAAGATTGTTGTCTCGTAGTCTTCGACGAATAGTTTCCACAATTACCGGCACATCCAACTCTTTTTTGAGTTCCGTAGCTGACATAAAGGGATTGCTTGTAGTCGTTCGAACTAAACGTTTTAACATTAAGGATGACAACATTCATTTCCTACCACGGGATTCCACTTTTGGCGCATATCTGAAGGCATTTATTATCATTTTATTAGAACAGTAGAGTACGATTTCACTTCAGAAGACAATTTTTTTTATTAGCTCACGTTTTTCAGGCGTACAATGCTTTCCGCGAACCATTGCTATGTAATTTTAACAAAAATATTGTGTAATTTTACACAAAATGTGCCAACAATCTTTTCAATTGTAATTTCTTTTCGTTGATTCTTCTTTTTTAGATAATTTAAGAAACTAAAATTAGCAAAACCCAACTGGTGCTATTAAATTGATTGTACGAAAAGCAAGGTGTTAATAAATGATCTGTCAATACTAATAGACGGTTACAAAATTTAAGAAAAAACAAATGCTGTCTGAGAGAATACAAAATATGTAACTATTTTTTACACTGAGAAAAAATAATAGTAAACTCTTCAAAATAGATTATTGTAACTTGTGCTTTTATATTGACCGACACTGTATTTCGTTTAATTACTTTGAAGACGATATTATTGAGAAAAGGTATTAAAATCCAATTATGAATAATTGTGATATTAATGTAATGTAAACGAAATGATAGACAGACAATATGGAGTGTTAAAATAATTATGGATAATGAATCATATACAAAAGTAATGTGTGCATAATGATTAAATGTAGTTTGGGGATGATGTAGAGTTTTCGGTGGCACTGATATAAAATGTAAGGGACTTAATCATATGTTAAGCGATTGTAAGATCAGGAAATGTGTGTTAAATGCCATGGATTAGATAAATACATGAATGAATCAAAAATTAAACACGGGCTTAGGTGAACATCATGGAATTTATAGCAAAGAATGTCGAGTGTATCAGAATAAACTTAAAATGAAAAAGAGGAAATGGTTTTATTCGTTTAATAATTGAATCTATATATGTTATACAAACATGTACTAGGCCTGACAAATAATTTTAGCAAATGGAACGGAAAAACCAGACTTTTCCATATTAACGGAAACACATGTGACTGAAGATATTGACGAAGATGAAATAGCTGTACAAGATAATAATCAACTGGCATCGTTTCCAAATTCTTCAAGAATGCGAGGCGTAGTAATATATAACAAAAATGAACGAAAAGATATTCGGAAAAAGGCAAGTTCTAAATATTCGATTATAGCTTGTACAGCAAGTATTTTCTATAAAAAATGACAATGGTCTTAAATAAATGGTAAATCAATAATAATAACTTATCATGTTACTACAAAAGCATTAAGACAACGCAATAATTAGAATATAGATAAAGGACGAGAAAATAAGCTATGGAAGGGAAATTAAAAATGTAGAACTTTTTAAATATAACAAAATCAAATTTATAAGGGAACTGAATAATAAAATTAGGTTTCGGGAAAATATGGATTTTTTGAAAATGTATTAATGTTTGATAAGCGCTTAGATTAAACGATGTAAAAGTTTACTTATAAAAAGATAATGAACAAAATAAGTTAATAAATGGTTTGATGACGGATTACGTTTTATATATAGGCACTAAATCACGAAATTTCAAATTGTTAAATTTGAAAACACAAATGAAGAGTAGGATGATTATAAATCGATACTAAATTCGTACAAAGTTAAAGTTGAAAATCAAAAATGTAAATACATTGACAATCAAATAAATAACATAAAGAACCAGAAGCAAATGTGGAGGGAAATAAAGCACTTTGTAACAATAAAAACCAAAGTGATAAATTCTGTAGGTAGGATTAAAAGAATAGATATAAATAGCTAATATCAATATCAATAGATATTTCGTATAAAGTATTAAGATAACTGCATCAATTGAAGGTAAACTATGTAATAATCAAATGTTTAAATTAAATTAAAAAGCAAACCGGATCGTATAATACATACAAAAGTTGTTTTTGATTATTGGCATGAAGTGAGGAAAACTTTGCGTGGCATTCTAAATAAATCTGTAGAAACAGAACAGTTTCCAGAAAATTGGAAAGAAACTATTATTATCCCAGTTGCAAAGTGGTAAAATCTTGTGAGAAAATACTGAAAATAATAGTGCCATTTTAATCACAAATCTCCACAGAATAAAATATTTTTCAGGAGAACAACGAAGCAATTCACAAGAATTCCTATTCAAAGGGTACATTGTACATTAGCCTGCACGTGTTCACTATTCACCACGAATTTGATGATTTGCATTATTAAAATAAAATACTACTAAAAACTTAATCAGTAATATGAAAAATAACATATTTAGTTTAATTTAAATAAATGTAAGCAAATTAACAGATTTCTGGCAATAACTCTTAATCTGTTGTTGCCGTCATTCATGAATAAAATGAACACAGACAACATAGGTGGCTTAGTCGTAATCTTGATTAAAGAGTTGTAGTAAACGCAAGACGCTTAAAATTTTACAAAAGATACAAAAAAAAAAACAATTGAACGCAAAAACCATTGTACAACAGTTTAAAAAACAATTGTGTGCAGAGTGCAACAAAAATATTGTAATCTTCATAGTGTCACAACGTGCATTTCTTTTTGCAGTAAATGGGAAAGAAAATCTGTTTTTTCTAGAGTAGAGATGTAAACAATTTGCAAAACATATGAATTAATTCATTATAATTTCTTTTTTAATAATTCTTACTATTTTCAAAAAAAAAAAAAAATCTTAAATCTTAAATTTCGAAATATACATTGTTAAATTAAAATTAAACAAAATGAATGTACTCATTAAAACTTTTTACTATATTTTTTTTTTCATAATAAAGGAAGAGTATTTATTTATGCAATTAACAAAAACGACAAATATTAACATAGCAATATGAAGCAAAAGCAAAGAAAATGTATAGAAACACTTATGTACACATATTTTTCAACGTAAACACTACTGAAATTCATTTAACAATACTGAAAATTTAGTTTCAGTAGCGAAACACATTTCAGTGTACTCGTAAAATCAAGAGCAACAGAAAAGAGAACAATTCAGCAAAATGTTTCGTGCACATGTTTAGGCTGTAGTACCCAATTATGTATGTATGTAAATTAGCAAAAATTGCGTCTTTATAACGGATAAATATATAAATAAATTGATATATAACGAAAATAAATTGCACTATATGTATAGCATACAAGGCAAAGAAAACAAATGGTTTAAATCATATACGAAAAACAAAGTCTAAGTTATACATTTAGTTAAGTAAATCTCTAAAATACTTTTTTATTTGACAAAAACTGTTTATTTGGACTTTTCACAGAAAATTATTTATTACTCGAATTTTTTTGAACCGGTTTTGATGAAATCAAAGTATTTTGGAAAGCGGATAGTTAACATTTTAAAACGTTATACATAAACATATTGTTTAAATTTATAGACTATGTAGTTACTAGGGTGCCTTTAGTTTTAAATTTTTTTCGCATAGTTGGGTGTCATACTATTTGCTACATACATTGATGATATGTCAGATATACTAGAAAAATGTAAGGTTGTATTATTGCAGACGATACATTCAAATACATATATACAAATGAAGATAGTAAGGTCGTTATGATGAATGATAATAATGTTAACACATGGCTGTAAATTGACAAATTGAAAAGAGATGAAAAAAAGACAGAGAAAAAGTTAAGAATATAAAATGAAATTTCAGGATCAGATATAGAATACATATGCAATAAAATTGGCAAAAAAAAAATTGTTATTTTCAAAACAGTTAGGAATAAAGTTTATAAAAAGACGGCAATAAATATTTACACTACGATAATAAAGCCTCACATTGAATTCGGATCGACATTTACTGCAATGAATCACATTTGAAAAAAAGATTATAAAAGTTACAGAATAAAAAAATGCTGACTAATTAAAAATTAAAATGCAATGCGTAAAGATGAAATATAGGCATTTCCGCAAAGAGTAAAATTAATTTAAAGTTCTTAAAATTACTTTGTTTTATCATACGTGCAAAGGGAAACAATCAAATTTAAATACATAGTGTAAAAAGAATTTACTTTTATTCATTACGCATTTCGTGATATTCGAGTGCAAAGTCAAACAATCGCAAAATTTCTCTTTATATTGAGAAAGATATTGGGTGGAAAATTTTGTTGTCTAAAATCTTCCTGAGATTAAGGAGAATGTATGAGATGCAATGCCATTACAAAAAATTGTAATTTTTCACTTCGCGTTACGGTATATTTCAATGTCCCGTGCGACATGGAAAAACAATATTTGTTAATATAATTCTGAAAGTGTGTGGAATTAGTGTATTGAGTACAAACCGATATTTGTTGTGCAATTCAAATAAAAAACCTCGCATGAAAATAATACGTTTTGTGATACATGTGTAAAGTCTGTATCGGGTATTGTAAGGTTGAAATTAACAATTTTTAAAGTTATTTCTTTGTGAAAATTCATACAAAAAATATGATTGTAATTATTTTTACCGAAATGACCAAAAAAAAAAAGGTGCAGAGAAAAAAAATCGCAGCAATTGGTGGAGAAAATAGTTGAAACAGATCAATACCTTTACAAGCTCTGTCATTTAGATTGTGTTAATTAGCCCTTGACAACAAACTACTGCGTGTTTGGGTATAAAATAAGAAAAACATTAATTAAAAAAAATCATGAATCCGCCCTCTCAACCGACTTATTTTTCGGATTTAGTATCGACTAACAATTTTTTGGTTTCAAACCTAAATAAATGCCTCTACGGAATCAAATTTCAAAATTTTATTGGTATCAACATACGTATAATTTTTAACGAATAACCCAATTGGAGAAATGTTATTTTTTTCCAAAAATCTGTTGCATTAACACAACTCGTTCCACTCTTGTATGTAAAAGTAAATACATCGTCTTGTACCAGTTTGTATTTACATAAACACCATAAATATCAAGATCATAAGCGACAGTGATTAAAATTAAATTTAAATAAAATCTAGAAATGATATTTTGGTAAAATCAATACTATTCTTAAGGGACATCAATTCACAACATTTCAAAATTAGTCCCATTAAAATATTCCTTTAGATTACAGTGAAATCCGTGTTTGAACTGATCGCCTTGTAAGCAATTTCTTAAAATCAACCTTAGCACCAATTATTGTGCTAATCGAGAACTATAAGTATCGCCTTTTTTAAATTAAGTAATGATTTAGCATATGTTTTTTTTCTTTGAATGCGTACGAATGTCACATTCGACATTGGATAGAACTGAATGACTAAATACTGACTTGAATTTCATATTCTAAGTTTTATATATAAATTCAGCCATGGTAATAGTCTGCGGAATCAAATCAAATACGTAGGTAAAGAAGTACAACCATATCAACTAAGAAATGCAGAACTTAAGGCTATCTTTATTTTATAAG
The DNA here is from genome assembly GCA_005959815.1 of Sarcophaga bullata. NCBI lineage: Eukaryota > Metazoa > Arthropoda > Insecta > Diptera > Sarcophagidae > Sarcophaga > Sarcophaga bullata. The sequence continues at coordinate 77,311 of QOCX01000549.1, forward strand.
GGGCTTCAAGTATTCAACAAGCTTGCTTTCGACGACTTCTTCTTAGCAGTCTTCTGACAAACGCTTGAGAAAATAAAATTAGTATTAGTAAATCTGCCGTTCGGAGATGAAGTTAAAGTGTAGGTTCCGCCACTCATGAATAAAATTAGCACACACAACACGGGAGGTGTGAGAAGCTGGTGAATTTTTTCTTCCAATAAAAGATTTTAACAGTGTTGAGACCAATCTTTATTGTAGGATGGCTGGATCATTCGCAAGGGATTTTGGATTGGAAGCTTTGAAGAATAAATAAACTCCAGAACCTGGATGATGATGATCAAAAAAATTATGGCATTAGATTTTTATTTTGTTTTTAGACCTATAATATATATAATTATAAAGGAACTTCTATTTTTAGATATATTTTATAACATTATTTTCAATAGTATTACAATGCAAAATGATCTCAGATAAAATTTTTATGAACTATTATACATAAAAAATAGAATAAAGATTTTGTCATAAGGCTAAAAAAGAATGATTTCCATGGATTTTATACTTTATCCGTAGTGCCCACTTTGGCTCTACCATCTTCCTACCAATTGACCTCTCAACAACTTTCCAATATTTGTTTGATTTGAGATTTTGTCATAAGGCTAAAAAAGGATGATTTCCATCGATTTTATACTTTATCCGTAGTGCCCACTTTGGCTATACCATCTTCCTACCAATTGACCTCTCAACAACTTTCCAATATTTGTTTGTCAATTCTGTTCTGAAAGAATTGAATTTCGCTATTCTTGAGCCTCGGGGCTACTAAATGTTTCAGAGCTGGTTTTCCGATAGGTGGGCTGTATCAGGATTGCTGATTGGTACTCGTCCTCGTTCGAGTTACCAGTTACTATTCTCTTAGGTCGGTCGCGGTTCTTCGTTTTAGTTTTAGTTTCATTTTCAGCCCTTTCGTTGTCACTGTTGTCTGTTGGTCATTGGTTTTATTTGCTCTGTGGTCCTGTTTTTTCCTGTTCGTTTCCGCTGAAGTATGTAATCTGACATAAATTCTTCGAATTTGTTTGTGTTAATCAATGGTGTAAATACTACATCACGGCTTAGTAGAATTTTTCTGTTTTGAAAATCCCACAGTATATGAGACTTAGATACTTATCTATAAAATACATTTAATTAATTTAAATTAAAATTTCGCTTTATTAAAAGCCTTGTTATGTATGAATTTTATACGTTCATACGAAAACGATATAGTAACATAATTTACAGTATTCACTGCTTCTGAAGCGGCATACACCTTAAAAGGTCTAGTGGAGTACAAAATTTTCCCGTAACTCCATTCTGTTGAGGAGTGTATTCGATGGTTATCTCGTGGCGAATTCCATTACCCTTCAAAAAACTCTCGGTTGTTGTTGTTTCATTTCATAATCATTATAATCCTTCAGTCGGAATTACAGCCCAGCTTCTCACACCTCTCATGTTGTGTGTGTTAATTTTATAAATGAGTGGCGAGATCTACAGTTTACAGTCGACTCCGAACGACAGATTTTTCAATGCAATTTTATTTACTCTAAGAGTTTTTGCCAGAAATCTGTTGAGAGGAAGTCGCCAAAGAAATATTTTTTCATATTTCGTTTTTTGATGTCTGACTTGGGGTTTGAACCGTTGCCTTAAATCTAATAAGCCAACACATAAACTACTAGACATGATACATGTCATACATGTCACAAACAAGGCTTATGCTTACTTTTAATGTGTTTTTGTTGTTACTTTTAATTAAAATTTGTCATTTTAGCAGACGAAATAGGCAAGACGAATAAGGTTTGACAGTGTGAGATTTGAAATAAAACAACAAATACATTTTGGCAAAATTCAAATTATTTCATAAAATTAAAAAGATCACACAATATTCTTGCAATGTTGTTTTAATGTATATTCAAAATTGTCATACCTTTTTCCAGGAGGAATTTATACAAAGTGATAACAGTATGTATCTGTAGCTCTTTTTCAAGTCGACATTCTGACAAATCTAATAAATTTGAAGGTAAACAGAAAGAATGTGAACGAAATTTTTGGCATTATATCGGATTTATTCCATAAACGCATTCAGCTGTGATCAAGATGTTATCTGGCATAACTTCGCCTTGCCTTTCGACAGCAATTTAATATAAACAGTAATCAAAGTTTTACTCTGTTTCGAAGAAATATACTAGTTATACTATTATTTTTGTTTTCGCAAATGTATGTGGCTTGATGTTCTTTTCATGATTAGATATATTTTTCTTTTTAATTTTGATTTACAAGTCTTACAAGCTAATAAGGTACACTGTATGGGAATTTACTTAAAAGTACTACAACACTTAAATCTGTTAATTGAATGAGAAAATCTGTTAATATAGCAGACTTGAGTAATATTTGTCGCAAAAACCTCCAACGAACCTTTAAAAAATTTTTATGAAATTTCCAAAAAAGCAACCACTAGAAGATTCTTTTTAACAAAAGATTCATTGGTTAATAAATTTCTTATTGTATCAAAATTAGACACTGTATTTTTCATTAAATGACAGCGTCAGATCATTGGCGATCATGTGTATATTTTTAAAATGAAATCTATTGTGAAGTAGATCTAAGTAGTAAGGCCATACAGGTATTTATGGTAATGTTTTATGCATTCCAGTATTGCAAGTAGCTCACGTTGAGTCACACGATAGTTCCGATCAGGCTTCGAGAGTGTGCGACTATAGTAGCCTACGACTTTCTCTGCACCATTGACCACTTGGGAAAGTACAATTCCAATGCCATATCCGCTATCATCACTGTCCAAAATGAATTTTTCTCCTGGGGCTGGATACGCCAAAACTGGTGCAGCATACAATATGTCTTTTAGTGCCTGGAACGCTTTTTTTTGTTTAAGACCGGTTGTAATGAGTTGGTAGGGCTCATGTACCAGCTTATTTACAAAATATGGCTAAAGGAAAGTATGCCCAACGATTGGCACCTCTGTCCTGTCCTGAAAAAGGGAGACCCTGCGTTAAGCGCCAACTACAGGGGTATAAGTCGTCTCCCTATCGCATATAAGGTTCTTACAGGCGTATTGTGTGAACGACTGAAGCCAC
>QOCX01000549.1:80418-129397 GCA_005959815.1 Sarcophaga bullata
AACAGGTACCTGCATATCTATTTCTGATGATCTCTAAATTATGCTAAATTATGATAACCCGTTAGAAAATTCTCGATAATTTTTATTGAACTAATTTATCAAACTAATTACCCTATAAAAGTGTCCAGTTGCTTGCATACTCTGACGACATTGACATCATAGGGCATGCCAAGCGAAATGTTACTGCTGCCCTTAGTGCTATTCAACGGGAGTCTACTAAGATGGGTCAAGCAGATCTGGGCAGTAAATGAGGGCAAAAAACAAAGTATATATTATCCGACCAAGTAGAGAGTGCGGCGTCTGATTCTCAGTTTTATGTACGGCCGATATTGATGTAGTCAAGGAATTCATCTATCTTGGCTCCGCCATTACCACCAAAAATGATGTCAGTCTAGAGATCAAGCGCAGGATCACTCTTGCCAACAGGTGCCACTGTGGTCTCAATAGGCAATTGAGTAACAGAGACCTCTCTCGTGTGACGAAACTAATACTCTACAAGACGCGCATCCTATCCGTGCTTCTTTATGGCGCAGAGGCATGGACCTTATTAAGCACCGATGCAGCAACTTTGAGGGTATTAGAGACAAAAGTCCTACCTAAGATCTTCGGTCCGGTGCGAGTTGGCTAAGATTTCCGCATCCGATACAACAGTGAAGTTGTGCAGCGTTATAATATGCAGCGGCTGCGCTGGCTCGGCCATGTCGTTCGAATGGAGGAGGATGCTCCGGCGAGACGGGTATACGGTATTTTGACGCGAGGGTCTACGCAAGTCGGCGAAGAGGACTACTTTGTATCCGTTGGAAGGACCAAATCGAGGAGGCCCTATCATCGATTGGTGTGACCAACTGGCGTAGGCGCGCAAGAAGCAGAGGCGCCTGGAAGGATGTTGCTGCAGGCCGAATCCGTTAATCGGGTTGTTATTGCCATTAAGTAAGTAAGTAAGTAACGCCCTTCCTGTGACTCACTCTATTGATACTCCTTTGATTTCTTGGTGAGCTCATGCAAGCTTACAGCCACACTAGCAAAGTTAAGCACAAAGCGTCTGTAGTATGTGCATAGTCCCAAAAAACTGCGTAATTCATGAAGATTCTGGGGACGAGGCCAGTCCTTTACTGCTCGTATTTCATCTTCATCCGTGGATTTGCCCATCTCCTGTAACGAGGTGCAAATACAAATATCTCTCCCATGTTCTTAAGGTGTTCGTTGAAAGTTCTGCCTATCACTATTATGTCACCGAGGTACACCAGGCAAGTCTTCCAATGCAGTCCTTTAGTACACGTGCCACAAGCCGCCGTTCGCGCTGAATGCAGTTTTCTCTTGTCCTTGTCTGGCAAATCCCACCTGCCAATATCCGCTTTGTAGATCCAATGTGGAGAACCACTTTGTTCCGGCTAGCGTGTCGAGAGTCGTCAATTCTCTGTAGCGGGTTACTATCCTTTTTAGTGACATCATTCAGCTTCCTGTAGTCTACGCAGAACCTAGTACTGCCATCTTCCTTTTTGACCCAGACCACAGGTGAGCTCCACGAACCCGGTGATAGTTCAATTACACCGCTCCTCTTCATTTCATCGACAAGCTCCATAACTTTATTACGCTTCGCCAGTGGTGGTATGCTTCTGGGTGCCTGATTTATCGTTCTCGCTTCGCCAGTATCAATTTCATGTTTGACCATAGCTGTTCTACGTTGACTTTTATTACTTGTGGCGAAAGCGCAACCGTATCTCTTTAGCAGCTTTTGGCTTTATTTCTCTCTGGAGTTGCTAGACCTGCTACCCATTTTTCCACATTTCCATCGAATTCCCGTTGGCAATCGTTCGCTGTTTATCATTGCATCTATTGGAGCACAATGGCCCACCGCGGAGTTTTTACAGATGACTTTTTCATGGCCTGATAGATTCAGCACTCTTATCGGGACTATTCTCTGTTCGGTGAATTTGACGAGGGCTTTTGTTGATCATAAATCCCTCCGAATTTCTTACACTAATGTTCGCATCGCTGGCAGACTCTGCAGTAGCTGCCCGTAGTCTTACATTATTAATTACCCCTTCACTACATCTGGTCTGATGATAAACTGCATCGCACCGGTGTCTATAGTGAAGGTGTGGTGTCTACCATTTATGTACCCACACGCCGTAAGGTTGTTATTTTGCTGCATAGCTGATATGGGGATTGTGGGTCCCTTGTCCGTTTTAGTTTAACGGGGATTGTTGTGAAGGTGGTTGGGGGTTCGCCCGTTTATTATCCGTTGCTGGTGAGACGGATCTTGATCTTTTGCGTGGCGTTGCGCAATTCCTCCAAAACTTGCTTCATCATTCCTTTAAATTTATCTAAAAGGCATTCCTCTTCCTCCACGACTTCCACTTTTCTTTGCAAAAATTGTCTTCTGTGTGGAACATAGTTTGATGTCTGGATCACGTATTCCATTAACAAACGCCTCGGTTTTAAATTTGTCTATTAACGGGTGGTGTTCTCCTGGGTATGTGAGCTGCACTAACTTTCAGTAACTTTTCTAAGTTTAACACCTTTTCCTCGACACTAGTAATTCTTTTCCTGGCCGACTCTTGCATTGCCTGAAGCTTCTCCTCAAGTTTCTCTTCGAACATATGTCCATGACGCTGGGGGTTGCAAGGGCCTGTAACTCTCGTTCCTCCTCGTCTTCGGACTCATAACAATCGATATCGATGGTCTGATGCTGAAGTTCCTCCCTTAAACGCCTCTGGAGTTCATTTTTCGTGCCCATTGTTGGCAGTTCTAATTTATGCAACTCCCGTTTAAACCGCGGAACGTCTGTCGAGAGTTTCATTTCTTTTATATATATTTATTTTTACTTTTAGATTATGCAATTCCACTTCAGACACCAATTGTTTTTTAATACTTGTTACGTTTTATCTTTTAAAAACGTTTGAAATATAAGCGCGTAGATTGCAAATAATAAAAATAAATTCGTGTTCAGTTTTAATTAAATTCTTTATTATTCGCACAATTTTGTGTGCCACTGTTCACAACTCGTTCTAACAACAACAATTACTTCATTTGTTATTTCTCTGTTTATGCCCTTTGCGATGAACAATAACATCTTCAAACCGCGATTGGTTTATTCACACGCAACGCGTCTTCTCACAAAACTGACTGAACTTCTACCCTGACTGCATGCTTTGCCTTGCGTTTAATATATCGACGTTCTTGTTTGTTGTTCGTGTATCTTGTTTACGTTCGTCCTTGCAGTATTGTTGTTGTTTGTTGTTTACTTGTTTATCCCTCTTTCGTAATAGTGTTGTTGTTGCTATATTTTTGTTTATTTGTTAATCAAGTAAACAAGTCCGTTGTTTTGTTTTTGGAGCTATTGTTTAACATTTTAATGTTAAACGATGTTACACCGTTTCCATTTTCGTAACAATATTAAAAAAAATTATAACTCAATTAATTTGGATGTGCAAAAAATACCAAATTCTTCAAAAAATCATATAACTAGAAAATATTACATCATTAACTATACATATTTTGCCTATGGTAAATAAATTTTATTGGATAAATAATATTTATTTACTAAATCTTACGTAAAAGGAGTACACTCTTCTTTTTTGTCTTAGATTTCTTACATTGAACATTAAGATTTAAAAGCTATTTTTATGTTAATATATTATCGAATTGTATATGTCAACTAAGGCTCATTTTTACCTCTTCCAAATTAAACCACCAAATAAACTAAGATTGTTAATATTAAAAGAATAACTTGATTAATTAGCATGCTATTATAAATTTTTTTTAGGTCCGCAAGTTCCACGTGGCTTCGTAAATCAACAATCTCCTAGACCATCAAATAATTTTGCAAATAATTTGGCACAACATTCTCTAGGAAATATTATTCATCAACAGCAAGAAGTTGCTCAACAGCAACCTCTACATCCACAGTCTCCTTTAGGCCCTGCAGGAAACCGTCTGCCACCTGGTTTTTATTTTCAATCTGGGCACCCACAGTTGCCACCTCATCCTTTACTAAATCAACACGGCGTATTGCCAAATAATTTCCCTAATCAACGTCCACTGCCAAACACACATCTACCAGTCGCGCTTAATAATTTTGCAATGCATCCAAACTTTAATGCTATGCGGTCGGCAGCTCGTGGCATACACCCAGCTGCTATACTAGCGCAACAGCAACAACCCATACAAAATCGTATGTCGTATCCTTCGAATCATATGATGATTCTCAACCAAAACCAAAATTCAACAAATTCTTCTTTTAATATGTTTAATATGCGTCTCGTTCAAGAAATACAACAAAATCACCCATTACTTCAAAATTCCGCGCGTCTAAGTCAACAACCAACTATTGGTCCAATTCATAACATAAACGTTAGTAATCATAACCAACGTAACAGTGGCCTAAGTGGTGGAACGGTTGGCGGTCAAAAACAAATTCACACCGTAAGACGTGACGGAGTTACGGCAAATGGAAATTTGCCACACGAAGAATTTGATGAATATGCTAATTTAATGAGTACTAGAGAAAAACATTGGTTGATTGGAATTCAATTGTCACAGCTAAATACAGATACTCCATATATAGATGATTATTATTACACTGTATACAAGGAGAGAAAAGTTGCGCTAAGTGGAAACTTGCGCCATAGCCAAGCCCATAAAGATAACCAATTAAATCATCCTTTAACACAGCCCAAGGGACATGCACAACTTATTCTTGTACAGCTTGGCAACAAAAATGGCCAGCGCAATGGACAACATCGCGAGCGTCGGAATTCAGAAAATCAAAACCATACCCAAGACGTAAAACTACCAACTTATGTCTTTACACCACTCAAATTTGAAAATTCGCTTGGAAAACTACAATTTGGTAGTGTGACAGCTCCACGTAAAATCATAGATGCAGAAATAATGGGAAATGAAACATCATTATTGTCAACTTCAGTTGGTACAACAGAAAACGCAACGCAATTTGGGTTAAATTTTGGTAATGGCATACCTTGTAGCAGTTCAGTAGGCTCTAAATCGGACAATTTAGCTTTAGTGCAAATGTCAAATAATGTTGGTGATATAACTGCTGTTAACAGCCAACGAAAGTCTCGTTATATTTTGTTGCATATTGAGACTTTATATCGTGTTCTTTTGAAATTAGAAGACCTTAATAATCCAAATGTTATTGCGACAATTCTTGTTAAAAAGAAAAAAGAAAATGAACGCATTGCTGCGCTGGAACAATTAGAAAATGCTAATAAATCTGCAGAAGAAAGAACAACGGATTCTTCTGGGAATCCAACTTTAAAATTTAAATTCAATTACGAAATTGAAACGAAGGATGAATTAATTGAAAAATTGGTAACTGGATTACACCACGATAAAGTCGTTGCAATGATGAATGTTCGCAAAGGAAAGGTACATTTAACAATAAACATAAATAATACAATAATAATAAATGAAAATTTTTTTCATTTTAAGGTTTTAATACGTCGCATAATGCCAATTATTGAAAGCCACGATGTTCGTTGGAATGTCTGGATTGGAGTCTTTAGTTCGTTACAAAATGTAATAAAAAAAGATCGCGAGGATGTTGAAGGCGTTCTGTACTCCTTATATCCTGAATTCAACAAACAAATTAAATCCGCAAACTTTGAAATTATTGTAAAAATTTCTGCTGCAATTACCTTAAACGATAAAAAATCAAATGGCGTTTTTTGCAGTAAGGTAAGAGACAAATATATTGTTTATAAGAATAGGCTTAATAATTTATATGAATTCAATTTTTTTGACTACCGTTTTAGAAAAACTTTAAACACTTGTAATTTACACGCACCAGTATAAATTTGAATTAAAAAATAATATTAGCTTTCTAGACAGCCTTTTTTTCATAGTATAATTTTTAAATCTTTATTATTATTTTTGTATATAGAAGTAAAAAATAATATGAACACCTTTGCTTTACACCTTAGCAATTGAGATAAAAACTTGTGTTCAGAGAATGTTGTTAAAAACTGCGGTAATCCTAAAAAGTATCAAATTACTTTCTGTATTATTAAAAGAAATTCTGATCTTGTCTTCAATTATTGAATTTTTAGAACTTTATATGTCTTAATATACTGTTGGAGTCGCCGTGTAGTTCGTGTGGTGGTTTACTGGACGTAAGCGTTCGTTACAAACCCCACCTCAGACATCAAAATGAAAATATGAAAATATATTTCTTCGGCGGCTTCCTCTCATCAGATTTCTGGCAAAAACTCTGAGAGTATTTATTTATTTATTTATTTCAAGTCTATGGAAAATCCTTACAGACTATTACAATTCATATCCTTACATTATTCACAACAAAAAACATTTTCAAGAAAGGAAAAACAAACAATGAAGATTATTAATTAAGTGAGTTTAATTGTACAATTATATCTTTTTTAATGGATTCAAAACTTTTGTCAAAATCTATATGAATTTAGGGATTATTAATGTCATTACAGATTCTACGAAATGGATCGTAGTTCGCATAGTTAGTTGAGTAATATTTTATGAAATTAAAATATCTTCTTGGACGAACAGGTACTCTTATGTAAAGTTTTTCCAGAAGAAATTGAGAGTTGTAACACCATTAATCAGCTTCAGGAAAAGACAGCATTTAGCATTATACGACGGCTTTTTAAAGATGGTAATTTAATGAGTGCTAGGCGTTTTCATAAGAAGGTAACCTTACATTAGGATCCCATTGTAAACACGAAGACAACATAATAAGAACTGTTTTTGAACTGATTCGATTTTATCAGAATGTACAGCATATTGAGGGTCCGATATTACAGATCCATATTCAAGGATTGGGCGAACTAGTGAGGTAAATAATTGTTTAGTCACGTACGGGTCAGAAAACTCTTTAGCCCATCGTTTTATAAATCCCAGGATACATGTAGCTTTGCTAACAGTTGTTATAATATGATTTCTGAAGTCCAATTTACAATCGAAAATTATTCCTAAATCGTTAGAGGTATTAACTTGTTCAAGAACAGCACCATTCATTTTATAAAATCCATTGGTTGGAGATGATCTAGTGAAGCACATATATTTACATTTTCTAACATTCAGCTCCATTAAATTAGTACTACACCAAGATGTTAAATTGTTAATATAATCTTGTATAAGTACTTGCTCCTCAATGTTATTAAATGATAAAAATATTTTGACATCCTCTGCATACATTAATGTGTTTGAGTTTTTGATAACAGAAGGGAGATCATTTATAAAAAGAGTAAATAGGAGCGGCCCAAGATGACTACCCTGTGGTACCCTGACAGTACATCAATTAAGTTCGATTGTTTGTTCCTGAATTTAACGCACCGCTTTCTGTTTACTAAATACGACTTAATCCAGTTTAGTAATGACGAACTAAAACCAAGTTGATAAAGCTTATGAACGAGTAAGTTATGGTTTACTTTATCAAATGCTTTGCTGAAATCAATATAAATAACATCAGTTTGTTTGTCCGCAATAAGTCCTTCATTTACCAAAGTTGTAAATTCAAGAAGATTTGTGATTGTTGATCGAGACTTACAGAAACCATGCTGAGATGCAGATAAGATGGACGATGCTTGAAATGACAGTGTATCACATAAGAGTTTTTCAAATATTTCGGTATTGTGTTAAGTTTAGCAATTCCTCTATAATTTGAGATATCAGCTTTAGATCCCGATTTAAACAGTGGAATTATAAATGATTGTTTCCAAAAGGAGGGAAAATGGCTCAATTTAAGTGATTTGTTGAATAAATAGTTTAATGGAATACTCAGTAATTGAGAATGGTGTTTTAAAAATACTGCTAGGAACCCCATCAGGACCGGCTACATGCGAAGATTTTAATTGTTGTATATAATTAATATTGCCATGAAAAGTTCCTCAAAAATTTGTCGTTCGATGTCGACTTTAAACTGTAGGTTCCGCCACTCATGTAATAAAATTAACGCACACAACATAAGTGATGTGAGAAACTAGATCGTAATCCTGATTAAAGGGTTGTAATGACCAATTATGTGTGTAATATACTGTTTCGAAAATGGAAATCGTGTCACATCGTTTAACATTAAAATGATAACCAAAAGATACAAAAACAAAAACAAGGGACTTGTTTACATGATTAACAAATAAACAAAAATATAGCAACATCAGTATAACGAAAAAGGGATAAACAAGTACAAACAAGCAACAACAACACTACATGGACGAACTTAAACAAAATACACAAACAACAAAAAAGGTGGCAAGAGTAAATGTAAACAACGATGTTAACAACGATGTTCACATTTATGTTAATATCGAGAAGGCGAAGCCTCGAACGTTCGCCTTCTAGAACCTTCAGACTGTTTACGTTGCTATTCAAAAGGCAAGACTTAGCTGGCAACGATGGAATAGAAGTTGAAACAGTCTTGCGTGAAGACGCGTTGCGTGTGAAGAAAACAATCGGTATGGACATATTTTCGTTGATAGCGGCTATGACGGAACAAATGCAAAAGCTATTTGCTGATGCACAAGTAGCTTCTAGAGCTGAAAATCGAAAAATGCAAGCAGAAGACCAAAAGCTATTTGCTGATGCACAAGAAGTTTCTAGAGCTGAAAATCAAAAGCTGCAAGCAGCAATTATGGCAAAAATGGAGAATAGGGAGCAACAATTTTTTTAAAAGTAGAAAGGAAACTTGAGGCCACAACAGAGAAGCTGCTGGAAATAAAAGAGTCGGTCAGCAAAGAAGTATTATTGTCGAGGAAAAGATGTCAACTCCAGGAAAGACGGTTGACACGAAAGTATCAAATTTAAAAAAGAAAATCAAAGACGTAGAAAGTGACGATGATGCATTAAATGGTGGCAGACCAAAGAAGAGAAGTAAATCTGGTGGCAAATAAAAGGGGGCTGTAAAAGGAAAAGCTGAAGCCAAAACGCCTCTCATAAAGACGATGATGATGAAGAAGGCGATGACGGTAAAGAGGAGGAATATGAAGTTGAGGACATTGTTGACGATACCTGGAAGCCGTAGGAAACACTTAGTTGTCCTGAAATCATTGAGAGATATAAGCGGAAACAAAAACAATCACCGAAGAAAGGTTCTACGCCCACCAAAAAGAAAGGAGGAAAGGCCGCCGGTCAAGGTAATGAAACCAGTCGACGAAGAACAAAAATGGGAAGTTGAAAAGATTATTGATTACCGAACTAGACTGGGATGCCGATGAACAAGTAGGTGAAAGCTTTCCTACTGCGACGAGTATCAAGAGGGAACGAGTGAAAAATGAGAACGATCGTGACGGTGGTCTTAAAGGTTCACGCCGCTCTAAAGAACGAGAACGGGAATACAGAGAACGTGAACGTGAAAGGGAACGATTGCGCGAACGTGAACGTAAGAGGGACAGCGAAAGAGAAAGAGAGTGTGACAGAGGACGTGAGAGGGAACGCAAGGATAAAGTTGTGAAAAACATTAGAGGCCTGCAACGTGAGAAAGAAATAGAGGAAGAGTTACGTGAACGCAAAAAACATCTTCTGCAGAGACCGTGGCCTTCGTACTAGCCCAGGAGACCGCTAGCACGATTTCGATATCACAAGTATGCAAAGTGAGAAAAATAGAAGTCGCGGAGGAAGTAGATTGCCTTTTAAATAAAATTAAAAGACTAAACGATGTAGTGTACAGAACACAGAAAACTTACAGCCCCCGAACAAAAATGAAATGAGCCTAGTCGCGACGAACAGGATTCAGTGGGCGGTAGTGTTACTAAAATTGAAATTGAATAACATCGTTTAACATTAAAATGATAAACAAAAACTAAAAAACAAAAACAATGGACTTGTTTACATGATTAACAAATGAACGAAAATATTGCAACAATATCAATATAACGAAAAATGGATAAACAAGTAAACAGACAAGCAACAACATCACTACAAGGAATGCATACAACATACAAAAACTATAAACAAGTACATAAGCAAGAATAAAGGTAAACAACGATGTTTACATTTATCGTGATTTCGAGAATGCGAAGCCTCGAACGTTTGCCTTCAAGAACCGTCATCAGACTGTTTACGTTGCTATATAAAAGGCAAGGCAAAACAGGCAGCGATGGAGTAGAAATTTAGCCAGTCTTGTGTGTAGACGCGTTGCGTGTGTTTGAAGATCTCCTTTACAAACATCTACAGAATAATTGTCTAATAGTTGTTATTGTTTATTGCAAAGGACACAAGCAGAGGAATAAGAAACAAAGCAATTGTTGTTGTTAGAAAAAGTTGTGAAAATTTACACAAAATTGTGTGAATAATAAAGAATTTAATTAAAACTGAACACAAATTTATTTTTATTTTTATTGCAATCTACGAGCTCTTATTTCAAACGTTTTTAACAATACATACAGTGATGTAAAAATTATAAGGACAACAATGTATATGATGAGAAAGTAAGTTACTTACTTAATTGGCCACTAACAACCCGATTAACGGATTTCGTTCTGTCTTAACACATCCTTCCAGGCGCTTCTGCTTCTTGCGCGCCTACGCCTCATTTTGGTGCTTTCAACGCAAACACGGTCGTCCTCTTCGCCGACTTCCGCAGATTCCCACATCCTCCTCTATTCGAACGACATAGCCGAGTCAGCACAGCCGCTGACTCATCAGTGCTTAATAGAGTCCATGCCATAGCACCTGTTGGCAAGTGTGATTCTACGCTTGATTTCTAGTACTGACATCATTTGGTGGTAACGGCGGAGCCAAGATAAATAAATTCTTTGACTATATCGAAAGCTTAGTTATCCGCCATTATCTGAGGATCGCGTCTCTATTTGTCGTTAACATATGCTTCGTGTTGCCCTCATTTACTGCCAGATCCATCTTAGTAGACTCCCGTTCAATAGCACTAAAGGCAACAGCAGCATTTCGCTTGGTGCGCCCTACGATGTCAATATCGTAAGCGTACACAAGAAACTCGACGCTTTTCTGAAAAATAGTGCCATTGCAATGCATTCGCGCCTTCCGCAGAACACTTATGTATGTAGGTATGTATTCTCCATAGACTTATCAGCTTCGCAGGTATACCGAGGTCAGACTGTGGCAAAAACACGATCCCTTATGAGGCTATCGAAGGCTGCCTTATAGTCGATAAGAAGATGGTGTGTCGACTTGTTTTTCGTGGGTCTTTTCCAGGATTTGGCGTAGTGCGAAGATCTGGTTGATGGTGGATTTGCCAGGTCTGAACCCGCACTGATAAGGTCCAATCAGTGTTTTGATGAATGCCTTCAGTCGTTCACTTAATAAGATCATAAAAACCTTATATGCGATAGGGAGAAGGCTTATACCCCTTTTTCAGGGCAAGACAGAGGACATTGAGGTTCCAATCGTTGGGCATGCTTTCCTCTAGCCATATTTTGTAAATAAGCTGATGCGTGCGCCCTAATAATTCATTACATCCGGTCTTATACAATTCAGCGGGAGGCTATCAGGACCTGCAGTAGTTTTATTGGTTTTAAGTGCGACTTTGACCTCTTCATGGCTAGGCGGCGGAATCTCTACGCCATCATCAGCGATCGGGTTCGGTACATCTGCGAATTAGTTACCAAGTTTTCATTCTTATCTTTGCCAGAATACGCTTCGTGTTTAAAACCTTCGATTAAATGCTTAACCTTTTGATAGAATTTTCGAGTGTCATTACTACATCATCCTTCTTAAGTCTAAAAATCATCCTTGCGTCTCTCTCTATAGTTTTCGATAATGGCTTGCGAAGCGACAGTTTGCAAAGTTTTCCTGTATGCGACGTTTTTTGCTGCAGCTCACTCATCGTACGATTGATTTCGTTGGGGTGGGCATTCAAAACCAAGGACTGTTTCCACCGTAGTGCGCAAGGAGTGGGAGATGGTGGCGGACAGTCCACCAATGTTGTTGAGATTAGATAGGGAACGACGGAGCTTATCCGAGAGTTAAGCGGAGAGCGCATCAGCTGCCCTTTGTGATCGCAGCTTCTTAACGTCCAGCTTCCGCAACGCACTAGAGCGCGCAGACCTCTAAGCGATAATGTGTAATCGAAACTTGGATGCGACAAGATAGTGGTCCGAATAGATGTTTGGACATCTGAATCTGCGCACATCTAGTAAACTTGAGACGTGCCTTCTGTCAATCACAATGTGATCAATCTGGTTGGATGTTGATCGATCGGGGGACTTCCAAGTGCCATTATGAATGTCGAGACCTTGGTGCTACATACTGCCATGTTACGCGCTGCGGCGAAATCAATAAGCCTCACGCTATTGGAGATAATGGTCGCGTGGAAGCTAAACTGTCCTCCAGTGGGGCCAAAGTCCCAGCACTTGTCATATACGTTCTCGAGCTTAGCGTAGAAGGTTTCTTTAACCACATCGTCCTTTTCTTTAATTGGGGCGTGATCACTAATAAGGCTGATGTTATAGAATTTTGTCCTGATTCGGATTGTGGCTATTCTTTCGTTCATAGGGATGAATTCAAAGACAAGATAGCGAAGTCTCTTATTAACCACAAATCGGCATCCGATATGTGCTTATCCTCATGGCGCTGTAATATACATCGCATGATGCAAGCCTTTTGCATATTTGTCCTATTCGTCGCAAATCCTGTATGGCAGTTATGTCAGTCCTACATTTTATGAGGGCATCTGCCAGCTGGGCGGAAGCCCATACCCTGTGGGGGGTGCGGGTGTTCCATGTGCCTATACGTAAATCATTGCACTTTAAACATTTGCCGTAGTCGTCAACTTGTGGAGGGATTTTTCTAGAGGCTTGTGTATTGATTTTCATTGAATTTTTATTTTTGCATGTTGCGTTCCAAGCCCTACGCACAACCCAAATTTAACGTCCAGGGGTTTGGACTTCGCTGCACGCATTAGCGGGAGCTAATATGCCATCCAGGAGGGGCCACGAGGAGGCTGCGTGTCAACTTGAATACAGCAAGACAAGAATCGTCCTGGAGGTCGCTACGTTGACCACAGTCAGAAACTTTATCTTGTTTGCATGCATCCCATCTCCCCTAAAGAGGAAGAAAGTTAGATGAGAAAATAGTCGATATGTAATTGCTCTCATTCTCAGCTGATATACATATATGAAAAAAAAAATTTCGTTGCCGTTTTTTAGTTTGAAGTTTTTTTTTATCAAATTCGAACTAAAATTTTCTTTTTAAAATAGTTATTAAAAAATTATAAAAGTGCTTGGATATTGAATTTTCCTACTATGGCCTTAGATCATTATATCGTACACAAAGTATTTAGTATTTAGAATGTAATCAATTATAGTGTCTCACTGTGACATTTTGTGCTATTTTATATCGAATAAAAATACTCCACTAGGATAATAAGCTCAAACATAGCGCAAAGTATACTAAGAAATGATTTGACGATAAGAACATCTATGTATTAGATTGGGGAACATTATATCCATATCCAAATCTGCTCGAAAATTTATGAAATATAGTAAAAACGGCAATTAAATGAAAGGGTTACATAAATTAGTATAAGTTTGTGGAAAATCGTTCAGGCTGCGTGATATATACGGTATTGGGTATGCCAAAAACTTGTTGACTATATGCTCCAACGATTTAAACACTGGAGTCTCTACAAAATTTAAAAACTCTAGAAGAACCCTAAAACTTATATTAGTGCAAATGTAATTTAATATATATTTTTTTTCTATGTTGAAAATAAAATAGGATATCCATATTTTTTCTACAGGGTGGATATAATGCAAATTTTATAATAAAATTATATTTTATAAAACTACAATGAAATTTGTGTTCGTGATATTCGTATGTATAAGTTGAACATAAGTGTATTACTTAAAATAAAATTAATGAAATTTTGATTTCATTTAAATAAAACGCTAGAATGATTTTCTTTATGATGTTTATTTATTTGTACCTCAATAGCAACTAATTTCAAAATTATAATAATGGAGCACAATCGCATTTAAGAATATTTATTAAATTACAAATATGTGGCCTGTTATAAAATAACAACTAAAACAAATGACTTAAAAAATGCAATTGCTATGTACTTAGGGTTTCATAATACATTCCAATAATAATAAAAATGATCATGCGAGAATGCAACACAAAAGAAAATATTAAAGAATTTACAAAAACAATGTTAATGTTGAAATGATTAAAAATAAAATAAAATTATAAATTAAACATAAGGTGTTGGCTGCGATCTTACCCAACAGTTACTTTCTCATCAAATCTTTAATTGTTAATTAGGGTTCTTTAATTTTACAGGTCATTGTATTTGCGTATTTGTTTTATTTGAGGAATTGCTCACCTGAAGTGCAAACATTTTATAATAAACGAATTACCTATGTTAATAAACTTGGAGACGAATTACATTTTTATTTAAATTTTAAAGTTATTTACAACATTTCAGTTGAATAAATAATTTATGTAATTTAATAAGTACATTCGAATTATTTCAAACAAGATCTATATCTAAATATACTAAGCTTATTTGCACTAACAGTATTAGTGTGAGAGTCAACCTCCTTTTTTTGCTATCCAGGTGATTTAAAAGAATCTTCTTATCTTCAACTTCTTGACAAAAATTAATTTTGGGGTCAACATGTTTAGTTCTATTAGAAAAAGAATTATTTCGCTCTATTCGAATTGCGAATTGTAGTCGCGCTATGAGACAGTCTAGTGTCTCGATGAGACAGTCTAGTGCGGGTCACCGGTGTACGCACCGGAGTGAACATGTTAACCAATAAAGCTTTCTTTTAAATAATTTAATATATGCTGAGGCAGCTGTTTACTCTTTTTTTTGTTTTGATTTTTTTTTCTGAAGGGTCTGTTGTAGTTGAGATGTTTTTTGTAATTCGCGTGATTATTACACCCAGAACAGAAAACGCTTCGCCAAGGTTTTTCGTTTCGAGGTTCCCAGCCAAATCCAGTTTCAGTTGATTGATTCCATTCATTTTGTTACAGAACACCAACACTTCGCCTACATAAATAGCCACGGTAATAGACACATTGATCAACCTAGACTTTATAGCATTTTAATATATTGAGCCTTTAAATTTTAAATTTACTTTGAGTGCTTGGGGGTAGCTACCCTTTTGTGGTGCAAAAATATGACCCCACCAGAAAGTTACCTATATTTTTCTTATGGTTTGTGAAAAACCTTAAAAGTTTTTTGTTTTATAATAAAACAGAAATAAATGAATAAAATAAATGAAAAAGACATCAATTATTTTTACATATTATTGCTTAAAATTCATGAAATTGCTTACACATATTTTGGGGTATCTAGAATTTTGGTGTCCACTGTGTATTAAAATTTGTTTTAAATCCTTGAATTTAATTATTGAAAGAATAGTTTTAAACTTTTGTA
Source organism: Sarcophaga bullata (assembly GCA_005959815.1). Taxonomy (NCBI): domain Eukaryota; kingdom Metazoa; phylum Arthropoda; class Insecta; order Diptera; family Sarcophagidae; genus Sarcophaga; species Sarcophaga bullata. The sequence continues at coordinate 95,771 of QOCX01000549.1, forward strand.
TTCTAATTATGAATGATATGAGTTGCATATCATAAAAATTTTAAATTCGGATTGAGTATTGATTATCGTTAGCTTTGGCATTTCTTTCTGAATCAAATCAAGTTATTTTCTAATAATTTGTTCTTAAGTGAAACCAATTCCAGTGACAGCATTCTAAATCGATAGAAAAGTTGGTAAACGGATTGAGTATGGTTTAGTAAAGACTTACAGAATATATTGTCAAGAACAGTCGGCGAAAACTTCCTCCTCATTTCGGTAATACACAATTAGGTAATCTGCTCAACTTTATTCGGGCATTTCTTTTGGAACCACTCATCCAAGGCATTCCAATCGGCAACACATTTATGCGTTACAACCAGTATGACAATCGTATATATCTAACGAATGACCTTAAGCGATAGTACTATATTTCATCCTCTTTCCGAAATTTTTCATTCAGTTCAGTCTCTTGTCCAACAACAACAACAAAAAAATATTTTGCTGCAGTCTTCTTAGGACTAAATTTTCAAATTTGTTCAAGAATGTGTTTAAAAGACTAATTGGTTTACAAGATCAGTTTATTAGATTTTGAAATCATAATTTTTGCGGTACACTCTCCTCCCCATTGCAACATACCCTGCATTAGTCCGGCTGGGATCTGTTCCAGATCCTTGGCAGCGATCTAATCTCGCAGTGCCCCGTAATAAACTCAATAACTAACCTTAAGCTGGACTTATCCAAGCCCAGCAGCCAACGTGTTCTTACACTGTTTGTAGCTGGCCATAGACACCTAGAAACATAACGAACCGTTCCATTCCCCCAACACCTCTGCTCTTCCCCGTGACGATGAGACCCTTGATGAGACCGTAAAGGTAGAACATTTAGGATCCGGACCAACTATCGCATCGTCTTCAGAAAGTGAACCTAATTTAGCGAGAGCATCACCGTCTCATTACCGAGTATTCCGGTATGACCCGGAACTCAGCATTCACTGATTCGGTCCGGTCCAAAAGTCCTTAACGACTCCTTGCACTTGCGAACAAGTCACTATTTGCACCAGACCGACTCAATGGCCCTTAAGGCAACCTGACTGTCAACGAAGATCATATAGCATTCCGAATCCGAAGTAGGCCTAGCAGCTATGGTCTCGATAGCCTTCAAGATTGCGAAAATCTCTGCCTGAAACAAGCTACAGTCATTCTTTAATCTGAAGTGAAGTTCAAGACTGAGTTCTCTGCAGGAAACCCCAGCACCTGTACCTCCACCTAATTTCGACCCATCTGTGAAGATATGTATACTCGCTGGATAACCCCATCATTCCATAGTGCCCTATCCGGTATAAATATTCTCAAACCAGGCAAGAACATAAGCTCAGGCACAATATAATCGGTGCCTTTTTCCGAAAGTATGTACCTCCTCCCAGGAAAGACGACGTTCAGAACTCTGGAGTCTCCTATCGAGTGCTTTTTCCAGCAGCCCAATTCCTTCGGACGTATGGCACTACGCTCTGCACACAGCTTGACATACAAATTAAGCGGCATCAGTGATATTTAGGGAGGCAATCCTCTAAACCTTGTTCAAGCACTCCACCAAACAACACAACCATAAGTAATAACCGGTCTAACAATCGCCAGATATATCTAGCGAATGGGCCCAGGTGTAAGTCTCCAGCTCTCACCTATTTAGTTCCTACGCTGACAGAGGGCACTCAGTCCCTTCTTCATTCTTTCCTTGGTATTTATTTTCCAGTTCAGCTTGCTGTCTAGAACAACACCCAAGTACTTGTCCTGAGAAGACAACGTAAGCTCCCTACCACCTAACCTTGGTAACTTAAAGATTTAAATTTTGTACTTATGCGAGAACAAAACAAGGTGTATTATCGGAATTTATATCTATACCACAGTTCAATAGAACCTATAGGGTTACTTTTCTGAAGGCTGTCCACGTGTCATCGTTCTTTTGTACTAAGCCTAGGATTTTGTGGTTCTTAGACAGCAACCTTCGGAAACTAGCCACATCGTTATCATCCTCGATACTTTCGAAGAAACTCTTTGCACGCTTTAGTTCCCTTTGGAGTTCTGCATTCCGCCAGGCTGGTTTGCTTCTCTTACCTGGGTAAGTGAGGGAATGAACATCTCTACAACAAGACAACAAAATATCTGTCAAAGATTCAAATCGACCATTGATGCCAGGAGTGGGATGACCTATCCACGATTTCTAAAAGTCGGCGTATTACCAATGTTACAAATATTAGGCCTATTAAGAATAGTAATATTCAAAATCAACCCTAGTATTTATGTCAACACTGCCCCATTGGGTGTGATGAGCATTGGCATCACAACCCAAAACGAGGGGACGTCCTTTCCTCTGCAAATGCTCTACCAGTACTCCAATTAAGTCATCAGGAGGACATGCAACCTCATACGGCATGTTCACAGATGACAGCATCAGTTCGAACCCAGTCGTTACGTCACCTGCACAAAAGGAAGGAGTGATTAACAAATACAACTTACTACCAGCTAAAACAAAGATTCTTATCTTCTCACTTGTTTTAGGAACAAGTAACCAATAATTAGGATCGCTCAAACCCAGAATGCTATCCCTAAGCTAACCCACAACACTGCACTATCCTTTGCCCTTAGCCACTGAAGAGATGCCTGATCAATCGCGATCCGAAGATCTCAACTCTTTATTTTACCATCACCCGTCAGGAAGTTGACAATCACTCACGAACTGGTGTTCAATCCGTTATTCTCTTTCCCTATAAGTTCAGGTGTGCCATTCTAAATGTAGGTAGGACCCATACCGTCACTATTGGGCGCAGAGGGAGGTCGGATTGAAGGATAACCTCCAACCGAGCACCGAGCCAGAGTTCACCAAGGCGCTTCACTGCTTCCACAAGGAACTTTGGAGTTCCCTCGTTTTTACAGTCCACTGCCTTGATGCCTTTTGCTCTCCTCCATCATTAGTTCCCATCTTTCAGGTGAGTTTTTGCCATCTAAATCTGACCTGTCGATGAAAGCCAATTGCAGGGAAGGGTTAGTTCCCAGGCTCCCCTGTTTTTTCGGAAGTTTTAAGGTGGAGGGAGGCAACTCGTCAGATATATGATTATATATGTGATTTCCCTTGCGGGAAACCTGCATGGAAGACTAAGCTGTCAAAATGCTCTCTTTCGCCTCCAACCTTACCCCTTTCTTCTGGGATAAAGGATTAGCTATAGCTTCTACCTCCTTTCACCTTTACACCTTTACTCTTCATTGGAGGTTTGAAGACTCGAGAAGTCTTCTTTACGCCAGTTGCGAGTAAGGGTGGAAAACCTTATAACCCCTTGCTTGCGGCTTTAGAAATAGAAGTAATTGGCTCTACGCTCTTATCCGCAATCAAAGGTCTATCCTTTTTGCCAGAGTCAACGGCTCGTGAGAGGACACCGCCCGGGTATTATGATGGTCGTAATACTTGAAAGCCCATCGTAGTGGATTGCAAAGTATGAAGAAATCGTTCTACAAATTTTTTCCCATTCATATTTGCAGCCATCACCTGATTCGTCAGTGTTTTCAGCCATTTTATTGTTCTGAATTTACAGCAACAATTATTTCATTGCAGCAGGTTTCGTTTTATAAAATACAGAAGTTTCGAAGCAAAATTTTAAATACTTAAATAGGTTGTTATTAACATTATTAACAAGAAATGGTTTTTTTTAGAATTTTTTCGATTGCAATTTGCTTGACAATAAAAGTATAAACCCTTCTATAAAACTAAATTAGGAATTTATGATATAATTTGAAAACTAGACTTAATGGAAAGTTGTGATTATGAATGTTTTTTGATCAATCCAAGATTTTCCAAGAGAAAATTCTACCAATTGCGTTATTTCCATTGATTGAAATTTGTAAAAAGATGTTGCGAAAAGCGATAACTTCATATTTGTAGGAAAATGTATGTTACATTGAGTCAATATGGTTTAGTAGGTAGTATAGTAAATATTTGTCAATAATTCGACAGGAGTGACTAGTTTTATATTTTTTTATTACTTTAAAGACTTTCGAGCTTATAAATTACAGGATATTAAAAGATAATTCCTGTTTTTATGTTATTTATTTATTTTTTTTTTAATATTTATTTCAAGCCTGTGGAAAATCCTTATTACATTTTATATCGTTATTATTATTTCATATTTTCGTATTTTCATATTTGTTTCGACTTCATATACATATTTACATAATTGGTCATTGCAACCCTTTAGTCAGGATTACTACCTAGTTTCTCGCACCACTTATGTTATTTGTGTTAATTTCATACATAAGTGGGGGGACCAACACACTACCAACTAGAATACGGCGACTTCATGTCATATTATACATTGTTACGTTTTTACCTTTTAAAAACGTTTGAAATATGAGCTAGTAGATTGCAAATAAAAACAAAAATAAATTTGTATTAATTTTAAATTCTTTATTAATCGCACAATTTTGTGTGCCACTGTTCGCAATTTGTTCTAAAAGCAACAATTGGTTTATTTGTTATTCCTCTGTTTATACCCTTTGCGATAAACAATAACAATTATTACCTAATTTCTCTGTAGATCTTTGTTACGGAGATCATCAAACCACGATTGCTTTCTTCACACGCAGCGCTTATTCACACAAGACTGACTGAACTTCTACTTCGACTCTTGCCTGCTTTGCCTTGTCTTTTATATAGCGACGTAAACAGTCTGAGGAGTGTTCTGGTAGGCGAAAGTTCGGGTCTTTGCCTTCCCGAGAATTCTATGGACGCAAACATGTTGATTACGTAATTGTTCGTTTTGTTGTTATTGTTATTGTTGTTTTGTTTACGTTCGTCATTGCAGTGTTGTTGTTGCTTGTTTGTTTTCTTGTTAATCCCTAATTCGTTATATTGATATTGTTGCAATATTTTTTCCATTGTTTTTGTTTTTGTAGCTTTTGTTTATCATTTTTATGTTAAACGATGTTACACTATTTCCATTTTCGTAAAAATATGATGAAATTTTAGGTTTTGAATTTACAAAATTGTAAAATATATTAATATTCTTAATTCACGTAAAAATAAAAAAATTAGGCTATTAGGAAAAAATTTCAGTATCGAATAGATTTTTAACACGTTGACTGCCATAACACACGTAAATTACGTTCCCTTCGGGTGCCAACTACGAGTTATCTCGTACCCACTAAACCTGCAATTTTTGTGTCTAGCTACGAATAAAACTGTATTATAAAACTAAAAGGAAAGAAAATAATAATAAAATTATAATAAATATATAATAATTAACAACTATATAACAAAATATTAAAGAAAGACGTACGAATTAACTGTTACGGAAGCCAATTACGAGATAAATCGAAGGTCCTATGATCTAGAAATAGAAATTTTTGGTAATATAATGTGAAAAATAGAATTGTAATTTTTGGCCAGTTTTCTGAAAATTGCCGTGGCAGTCAACGTGTTGCACAATTTTTGTGATGCATCAGGAATAAAAACATAGAATTTATTGAACGTTTTCAAAATAAAATGGTTCACAGCATCGTAAACGCTCCATGGTACATAAGAAACGATGATTTAGAACGTGATCTAAACATGAATAATTTAACCCATCAAATCGGTATTATTCCAACCATGCATTATGTAAATTTCAAAGCATGTTGACCTTATTTGGCGCAATTCTGATTTTGTTACACAAGTTAAGTTATATTCATTCAGTTATAAATTTTAAATAATTTAAAAATATTGTATAAAATTGTTTGATTGTTATGTAGAACTATTGGAGTAAACAAAGTAATCTTAATTTTTGATTTTATTCTGTTCACATATATAGAATAAAATCGTTAATTCCTCAAGAGACTTGGGGAACTTATATCGTGGGGCCACAATCAATTGGTTGTCCACTTCTTTTAAATTTTTTGTAGAGACGGTTTTTCTGTTCTTTTACCATGACAATATATTCTTGAACTAAGGGGATCGATTCAATTTTATAGTTTTATAATGGAGTACTTACAAATGAAAAGCAGAAGAGAACTTCATAAAATTTTAGGACGACATGGTGCTCGAAATTAGAGCTATCTTTATTACACACCACTATTTCTAATAATCTATTTAGTAGTTGAAAGTTCGTACGCTTAAAATAAAGCGAGTCAGATGCATTATGATTTTTTAGGATATTGAAGAAAGTAATGCTTGGTGATGACGATCCTCAGAAAAACGTTTTTCACAAAACAAAACAAAAAAAAAAATTAAGGAAAATATTTTTGTGACTCATTTTGGCAGCGCAAGTAATAAATAACACGTTAGACACGTTTTTAATTTGCGAATGTAATGTTAATTTATGATGGTAACGATTTTTACCAAAAATAATGGTGTTAGCAATGCTATTTCGTTAAATATTGCGAGGCGTACTTAGACTTTTGTGGTCCCAAAATGTAGAGCCACCAGAATGTTTTTTTTGTTTTGTGAAAAATATAAAAAAAATTGTTTGTTTTATAATAGAACAGAAATGAATGAAGTAAATATAAAAAATATAAATTTTTATACAAACTTTTGTCGAAAATTTATGAAATTGTTATAATATATTGCCGTACTAAGACTTTTGCTGCTCACTGTATATGAATAGGTTATAAAAAAAATACATTACTTTACATGTGTTTCACACTGTTAATACGTCAGCCGGATACAAGTTGATTTTGCAATCAGAACACAACAACCACCCCTGAAATTTTTATTACGTCAAAAAATTTGATAATCACCGCACATAATTTCGAAACATGTCAAGCCATGTTTCAGTGAAAGCCACTACATGATATTTAAATTCAATATCTTTTAGTTTAGTTTTCATTTCGTTAACTTCTTGACTAACAAACGAACAATGTAAAAATTCGGTCTATATGAGAAATGGATTTCGTAGATTGAAAATTACTTTCGACGAGGAAATCCATTGTTTTATCGCCTCAAATAATTTTTACATGTATTCATTGTACCTTTCTTTTCCTTCGTTTTTAATTTTAAAATCAAACTCAATTTTATTATATAAAGTGATACATTAATGAATAATAGAATTATTTCTGAAAACACATTTGCAACCATCTTAAACGAATTGACCTTGTACATATATTGTCTGTCTTTCACACCTGAAGTGCTCTTAATTTTGTCTAAAGTTTTAACAATTTTTTTATTGCGTTCAGAGATATGCCAGTGATATGTCAACACTTGCCATTTTTTTTGTGTTTTGACAAACTCTCTCGGTCCTATATCAAATATATCGTTCCCTCAAATTGTTCTTAAGTGGTTATGATAGTTGTACATTTCCGCAGTTCATGAATGGATTTCGAGAAGTTTATTCATATGTTGTTATATCATTGGGCGTATTTCATGCACATTTATGCTTATTTAAGAGTTTTCAATTATCAGATAATTAAGTTAACACTAAACGTGTGCACAAGACGCTTAAAAGTGTACAGTATTGCATTTTTTCTCATGAGCGAGTATTGATTGTAATAGCAAATATAAATAAGAGTGAAGCAAAGATAGTGTGCAAAAAAACTAGTGCACACAAAAACCATTGTACAACAGTTTTAAAAAAAATGTGAGAAGTGTACAGCAAAAAATATTGTCATCTTCACAGTGTCACAACGTGCATTCCTTCTTGCATTAAATTGGAAAGAAAAAATGAACAAGAAAGTGCCGAATGTTTTGTTCTCGGGAGCCGAACATCTTTTCAGTGTAAACCTAAAAAAATGGCTTATCATTAAACATGTGCACTCGTCGCAGTCTGATCGGCAACTAAATAACACAGCATAAGCAATGTGTGTGAATTCTCTCTGCACGCATATTTTTCAACGTAAACACTACTGAAATTCGTTTGACAATACTGAAAATTTAGTTTCAGTAGTGAAATATGCTCCTACAACACAAAGCATACTTCCGTTACTTCACAGATCAATAAGTGCTGTTGTACACTTTGAATAAAAGAGAAATACACATTTCAGTGTACTCGTAATATCAAGAGCAACAGAAAAGAGAACAATTCAGTATTGCATTTAGTGAAGGGTAAGCTAGCAAAATGTTGTGCACACGTCTAGTTAACACCAATACTTTCTCATTTAGTTGGTCGTAGCGACTTTCATTGTTAAGTTCAGTTTAGCATTACTTAACGAAAACTTTTATTATTTGGACTATTGTCAACTAGGTTTCAAAAGTTGTCCGCTGCAATAAAATTTGAACGGGCATAACACTTGATTTGCATTTTCTTCCAAACATACATACATACATTATTGGTCATTACAACCCATCAGTCAGGATTACGACCTTGCTTGAGAGGAAATCGACGAAGAAATATTTTTTCACATTTCATTTTGTTGTCTGGCCTGAGGTTTGAACCGCGGCTTTACGTCCAATAGGCCAACACACTACCTATTTGACTACGACGGCTTCCAATCCAGCAGTTATTATTGTTTTAGTTTCATACTCTACTACTTACAAAGGTCCAAATCCTTAAATATGATTGCTTTTACGTCGAACTTCTTTTATTCCAATCACTTTTGTTTTAAGTCAATGTATTTTTTATGGAGATACACCAGAATAGCGTACCAATATTTCACTACCCACATCTTATCCTATTATAGCTAATTTGCGTTTCCTTGAGTTTATCTGCTAACTTCATTTTCGTTATTTGAACCGTGAATTTATGCAGTAACTATATCTATAACAAGGTCCCTATGTAAAACACCTGTACTGGCAAAACGACCCACCATAAGAAGGATAGACTGACAGTAAGGTAAGAAAAGTTGTTTGAGGCTCTGCACTTTCCCTTAGACAAATTAAACGATTATTTGGTGTAGTTTGTTAATTAAATAAAAAAAATCTGATCCGCAATTATAACTTAAAATGTAACAATTAAAGAAGGTTTATTTGGAAAAGTTATTTAAAACACAATATTCTAAAGAAAAAGTTTGATTTAATTAGAACGTACTTTAAAGGAAATATTTTGTTTTATTATAAAAATTGAAATATTTAACATTAAATTTCTTATAACAGGGATTAAAGCTCATAGAGTAAAATTTTAGTTTCTTACCCTTTTGATATTGTAGAATTAATTGGGCATAAAATTGGGCAATTGATATCATAAATTTGCTAATAATAGGTATGACATCACTAAAAAGGTTTTTGGAAGGAAGATATCATCCGAATTTAAGTATTGATTAAAAAGGGTCTAGTGACGAAAAAAATATATAAAATGATATAGACGCTATTTCTGTGATCGGTTTATTGACATTATTTAAGTAAAAGAATGCATTAAAATATCTTGTAATGTTTTCCGCAACAGATATGGCGAAATCAGAGATATTGGTCTGAGATGGGTAGTCTAGTGGCAAAAAATGTAGGAAATGATCCATTAAATGATTGGAGTCCACTCCCTTTCTATAAAAAATGGGGTTACTTCTGCACTACAAATAAAAGACGTGCACAGTTACAACTGCTCGTACAAGTTTCTGTGTGTTTGCAGAACTGAGTGCGTATAAATGAAGGGTTAAGTGTTTCTTTCGGCAGTTTTGGTGTGAGTGCATAAAGAGAGAATCAGAATAACATATTTGTTTTCCTATATTTCCTATGTGTGATTTATATGGTGCTTCGTTTGCAGCGAAGGTAGAAATGAATAGACAGGGCTTAGTGATATAATTTGCAAAACTTAATTTTAGGGGAAAGTGTTATTTCATTTTAGAGTTTCATTGAGTGGTAGAAGGTTCTTCCATTTTATACGTAGCCTAATTTTGGCAGATTACCCAAAAAAAATTGATGAAAGCGATCCGGAGGTGTGGTGGTTTTAGTAAACTGTTCACCTGGCGCAGCTTTTGTTGTTGTTATTAATATTTATATACAGCAACAGATACAAGTAAATATTTGCTTCACCAACAATGTTAAAAATGTTTGTGGTTACAGCAGATATTTCAAAGAAAACAAATAGCTTATAGCATGCTCTACCCATAAGAATAAACAACTGTTTTAGTTTTCAAGAGTATAGTGTGTGTGTGCAAAGGCCAAACCATACAATATCCGTTACACAAATTCTTTCTTTCATATCTAAAGTAACAGTTACGTATACGTATGTTTCTTCTAACAATACTTTAAGTTAGACACTTGTAAGTCTATACCTCGAATCTGCGCTATAATGAATGGAATTCGCATCGTTATGATCAAAGACCTAATCTCCATGAGAAAATAAGGGTGATTACTAGCCATTACCTTGTCAATATATACTTGAGAAGATGTACATTTTATAAAAGTGTTATGATTTTTAAGCGTCAAATGAATAAAAGTCAAAATTTCTAATCTTCAACAACAGAGGATCAACTAGTCGCAACTTGTAGAGATCGCAGAAATATTGTATTTGCCTACAAGCAATTTTTGTTTGTTCCCGAAATAGTAGGCGAGACACATTATAGTTTCAAATAGACAATTTAATATAATTGAATTATATGCAAACTAATTTAAAACCAATCTAAAAAAATTAAAATTGATAATTTAATATGAATATTAAATGATATATATTAATGTTTTCGCTTATTTCTTTTAATATTTTATTTATTTCCAACAGTTCGGCATATCATCATTGGTTTGCTTAATACTTCAAGCTGAATATATTTACGTAGCTAACGACGATGCTACATTAACAGATAAAAACAAAGACAGATGGCGTCAATTTTTGGACCAAGTTGCCACATCGCTAAACCGTACCATACAAAATCAAACAATTTGCGCCGCTATCGAATCCAATTCAATTCAACCAATCATGAATCACTTTGCTCGTTTCAAAGATCTAAAATTAGATTCGCTATTAGCTCTAATAACTGAAGCTAAACAGCAAATAAATTAAGAGGAACAGACAGACGATGAATGAAATTGCAATTTTTATGCTAAGAAATAGAAAAGAAGTATACAGCAGGCAAGTAGCAAAATAATTATTTGCTCAGATAAAATAATATTAAACCAAACATGCGACATATATTTAAAGCAAGGTTTAATTTGAAATTTAATGAGTGTGGTGTGTGTCTTATATTTACTAAATTTTGCTAATAACAAATTTACACTCATTTAAAGTTTTAAATATATCTACATAGATCATTCTTTGTGTGGAATAATTTTAACTATTTTTGACCCTAAAAGACTTCAAAATTCTTAAACGGAGGTATGTTATTTTATATGTATTTATTTTCGTATATTGTTTAATTATTTTATATTTTTAATCATTTATTGGAGGTGCTACAGTGAAAATGGCATCAAAGTAATTGTTTTAGTTTCAAAACATTTTTTACTTTATCTATAGAAAAGCGAACACGTTTTACATATTTAGTAAAAAGTTGTATACGTACACATAATATTAAATTCTTTTAATCTTATTTTTTTTAACATTACATTACATTATCATTTCAGTTCATTTTATATTTTTGGTGTTTTGTAAATATGTATTTGTAAAAACAAAACTTTAGTATCTAGGATCTAAACTTGATTTGAACAGGAAAAATATATATTGAAACAAATAATTATAATAATTACTAATATATTGATAAAAAAATCCATATAAAAATGAAAAGCCAAGTTTCTTTTCTTAATCAATAAAATTAAGAAATTAATTAATATTTCAGAATAGATAAGACTTTTATTGATTTAATTTAAGTAATTTTAAATTGTATTTACAGGCATAAAGCGTGCTCTAAAAAGCATAGTTCAGTGAAACAAACAATAATGTTATAAAAATCGTAAGAAATTAGAAAATATTGACAAATTAAAATAATCTTATTTCTACATATATAAATGTTTTCTTTTGATAACACCATGGTAACATATTATAATTTATAATAATTTCATTTGGCCAATTCACACGACTTTGTATCGTGTATGTTGTATTTAATACTCTTGGTTGTTTGTGATCGCTCAATGCTATGCTGTATTGTGTATTTCGTATAATTTTTGGCATTCAAATAATTTGATATCATGAACAACACAGCTTTTTAAAAACATATACATTCACACATTTTGATAACACGAAACCAATACAACTTTTAAAAACATATAAAAAATGTGTATAAGTGTATCGGATTTTTCCATGAAAATTATCAGCAACAAGCATACACTGTTGTATATTCGTCCAACAATACAGTCAATACAACGATACAACGGCTTGTGTGAATTGAAAAATTATCTTTGAAAGAAGTTAGCAGTCTTAACATAAATATGTAATAGCCTAACTTATTGACTGTGTTTATAGGTAATAAACTGAGTTTGCAAAAGAATGACAATTCAAATATTAATAACAAAAGATAAGTTGAGGTGGCCTATTAGGCAATTTCTAATATCTTGGTAATATTTATAGTTTATCTGATGGATATTTAACAAAAACAATGAATAAATCCATCTTTTAAATTTATATTTAATCATATAATTTATATATATATATATTATATTGTTATATATATGTTATTGTTTATTGGTCAAACATCTCGAATAAAAGGAAATATGAAAAATTATTTTACGGCGAACTTTCTTTTCCAGTTTTTGGCAAAAACAGGCTTTTAATAAAATTGCCATGAAAAGTTTATTTATAAAATTATCGTTTGGACGGTTTAAAAACTGAGGGCCCGCAACTCATGGATAAAATTAAAATTATATACATAAATATATATATATAAATTGCAATTATAATAATAAAATGTATATACATATATATGAAAATTAAAATATATATAAAACTGAAATTATCATATAATATATTAAAAATAGATTGTATATAATAAAGTTAAATTTACTATATTGGTATATATGTTAATATGTATCTTTTATATTTACATTTTGTAGTAACAAATTATGATATTTATTTCCAAAAACATAAAAAACTTCTAACTTTTTATAAATTAATTTTTTTTTATTATAAGAGTTTTATAGATTACTTAATACACAGAAGCAATACTATAAATTCTGATGACACAAAAGAAAATTTCTATAAGTTATGTCGTATAAAAAAAAGTTAAACAAATATAGGTTTGCCTGCTATTCTCTTTATAATTAAAACATAAATCTTTTCGTAATACCATATGCACTATATTTATGCTTTAGATATAAATGCATGTTTATTAAAATACAAATTATTAAAAGTAGATTAAGATTTAAACTTTTATATCATTTTTAAGTTCAGGATTTATTTCTTACGAACATTAAATAATATTACAATAATTTAATAATGCAAAATATAAAAGTAAGCTCTGTTTTTGTTTAACAATGTTTATGTATTTTTAATTTAGTTGGTTCACTTGTTTCTTTATTAAAAAATAAAATAAAGATTTAAATAAATAATTATATTATTGATTTGATTTTAATTATTATTAATAATTAATGAATAGAAACATATGTATATGTATTTGAAATATATATTGTTTAAATTTTTCTTATTGTAATAAAATATAAACCAATAAAATGGATAAAAACGGCTACGAAACTTTAGCTACCAATCGAAATGGCATAACAGATGTTTATTATATGATAAGTCTAATAAACATTATTCTTAATAAGCACTTCATAGGAATATTTTTTATTTTATTCGGAAGAGTTACTTTCTATTGCGCAATATTTTATTCCTCGGCTATATGTAGTTAACAACTACATATTCTTACTATAATTAAAAATTTGAAATTACTTATTGATGTCAAAAATAAGTAATATGATGGTTATTGTATGCGTAATTGTATGAGCGCTGTACAAATATATGATGTCTGTTTTTGAAGAACTACAATTTGCTCTAATTTTTTTAATTTCGACGCGATTTTCTAATGCACTATGTTTACTGTGCGACTTGTATAAGAGAAACAAAACAAAAAAAAAACGTTATAATAGTCGAAAGGAATATATACGGTAAACAAAAATTAAAAAATAAGGGAACTGAACTGTGACTTAGCTGAGCTTTGATAGAACCTTTTAGAAATGAGTGGGCTACATAGCCGAAATGCATATATAGTGTTGTGGCGTAGTATATTGGTTAAAGAATTCATTAGAATTCAAGTGGACGAAGAAAAATTATTCACTGTACTTTTCGTCTCTAAACAAAAGATCCAAGAAGCCCCTTGACCTCTTCCAACTCTATTAAAAAAGATAAAATCATAGGAAATTTGGAACTTATCACATGAAATGGTAATACAGTTCAGAAGATTATTTTTGACCGAGTAAAAATGGCTCGTTTCAAAGAGTAGAGTAAGACACAGTACCATAACACTGCGTAATGTCACAAAGGAAGCCAAAGATGAATTCTACGCGATAGTACAAATAGGCACACAAGACGAAAATAGATCTGCATATGATAACGAAACTATGTACACGCTTTTCATGAGCAGTTACCCATAAACCAACAATCACTCCGACGAACGATATCTTAACAACATATGATCATGGTGCAGTGCAACACAAAAAAAGCATGGATATTTTCATAGCTATAAAACTAAAGAAAGCTACAAGAAGAGACGAAAAAGTTCTTGGAAAGGTTAGCAATGACAGCAGAAGAAGCGGTTAAAATGAAGAAAATTACACAAGACGATAAAATATCTGACCAATCGAAAGCGTAATAGGATCGAAGCAGTCGCTGATTATATTGGTGCACTACAAATGGAACGAAATTGAAAGCAACAGAAAATATCTTATGGATATTATACAATTGTCTAGTGAATGGTGTAAAAGAATTCATCGAGAAGTTTAGAAACCATAAGGCAGCAACAGAAGATGGGATACTATCAGAAATTGTACGGATTGTAATTAGTCATTACAACCCTTCAGTCAGGATTACGACCTAACTTCTCACACCACTTATGTTGTGTGTGTTAATTTTATCCATAAGTGGCGGGACCAACAGTATCAAGTCGACTCCGAACGACAGATTTTTGGGAACTTTTCATTGCAAACTTTATATACTCTCAGTACTTATTTACTTTACTGGCTACTAGTTTTAGCCAGAAATCTGCTGAGAGGAAGTTTGTTGGAGATGTCTTAAAATAATTTAAATCATTAGAACTAGGCAAAACTTGTTGATATCATTCAACCATTTTATACAAACGTTGCAGTAAAACAAGAATACAGCCGAGCATATACATTGTATAAGCGGTGGCTGTTTAGAGAGAAAAGTAACTACGTGGAATCTTACATGTAAACTAGAGGATTTTGCTTATTTTACAAGACTTACAACTTGCACGAAAGAAGACTTTGGCAATTTGGACTTGTGACAAATATCAAGAAAACCAAAGGCATGGGAAATAACAAAATTAGTACAAATAAAATTAGGTAGATAATAGAAATATTGCAATATTTAGTTTTTTTTAGTACCAATAACATTATGCTACAAGGCCAATCAGTCGACTACGTAGGTAAGTTCTGCTGTCTAACCAGTACAGTAACAATGAATGGAGGAGCTGAAACTGCATTAATAACAAACAACAGCGTCTGTAGTATTCTGTTGTACGGAAGTGTGGTGATTATAGCACAGATCTATCCACTCCTCTGACAGTTCAGTATAGGCCGAATAACTGTTGCCGACAGAAAGTTTAGACCCTGCAAGAATCGTTAACCTTCTTTTATCAACAGGTGAACAGTTGCAGTAGAGTTGGTCTATAGTCTCTAACTGCTATTTATCATCTCATACTCAATAGTCTGGTTTCATGTCAGATATATCAGGGACTAAACTCCAAATGGTCTGCACGTAACTCTCTCACCAGTTTCATATTGTGCCTAGTTCTACCATTGTCGATAGAAGGCCAAAGGTCATTTCGATTTGTCTTCGCAGAGTTCTTTCTTTTTCTTTCTGACCGCAGTCTAGCAAGAATGTATACCATCTCATTCAGTGGTAAATCACTATGCATCGGAATCCAACAGACCCAATCAAACGTAGGAAATGACATAACCAAACCACAATTTAATCATTTCCCTCCCAAGCAATTTCAAACTTAGAAAAATGACATATAGATACATGTGTTGTGCCTTGGGCTCTCACTTAGTCAAAATACAAAAATTTTAAGATAATAATAAAAAACAAACTTTATTTCATTCAAAAAACGAATATAGATTACTCAAAAATATGCTGTGGAAGCTGTTTTGTTGTTCCTCTATTTGACCACAACAACTTTTTCATCTGATATAATAATTTGATCTGACTCTCCTCTTTTCATACGCTTATCTTCTTTTAAATTAATTTTGCGCAAACGGTCTGTTTGAATTGTGCCAGTTCTATGCAAATTCATTTCTACTAATCGCTCTAAAAGCGGTATGTACCATCAAAAAATGTTGATGAGTTATTTGTTCAATCGGCTGGTGTGTTAGAGACTTGGTAAACTTCAAAATCTAAAACAATACCTAAAACACTAAATAGTATATTAAATGTATCAATAAATCAATATTAATAGTAGCAGATGAAGTTATTACCAAATTTTAAAGGCCAACTGGTAGCGGTTTATTGCGCACATATTGCCCAGTTCCACCTGTTAATCTTCCTATTGAGTAGCTGGCGAAATTTTTGGGAATGACAAGGCATCGTGATCTGACAGCATCAATGTTGAGTTGAACCTTCCAGCGGCTATTTGAATGTGCTTCTACTTAAGGTTCTGCAGTCTCAACAAAATGTAGACATTTTTGTAAAAGAAACAAACGATTTCATGACATCTTTGCAGAGACAATGTTTTGCCAAACTTCTGCTCCCAGTACATCCTTAAACGAGGAAGTTTGACGCACTCGAAATATAAATGGGTACCATATAATTGTTTAATTTCGGATGTATCTGTCTTCAATTCAGTTCCAAATGCTCTCATGTGGTACATATTGGTAGACTGTGCTACTTGCTGAAAATGCTAATCAGTAAAATAGCGTTCAAAATACTTTAATGCCAAAAGGTGTTTTATTGGTTGTTGACAATTGTCATGCAGTTGACTAATAAAAGAGTTCAACGTCCCCCTTTTCCATAATAATGGTTTATTTCTTGGTTTTACGAAATTATTAGTCTCGATGATAATTCTATCAACAACGTCTGCGTCGATAATACTTGTGTCGACTAATTCTGTAGCTAATTTCATTGTCGAAGTGCGGAGATGGAATACCGAATTAATCTTCCAATGCATCTGCTAACCTATTGCCTTCAACTTCCGACAAATCATTAATTAATTTGAGTGCTTCTTCAACATCTTCATTTGCCAAATTATATTTTTTTGTTGTAATGACGAAAACCCCTACCTGCACATATGTGTAGGCACATATTATGCTTACAAATAGTAAGAGAATTTTTGAATATTTGTTTTTATGGAAATAAAATAATAATACTTACATTTTTTGTCTCCCGCACTGCGAAATATGATCTTTATTGCACTCTTAATCACAAATACTAAAATAAGCGGCGAAAAAACTTTTAACAGAACAAAATAGAGACTAAAATGAAGACATTTAATTCAATAAGAAAACGCTAAATAATAATTTATAAATTTTTCTCCAAAATAACCTAAATTTGTGTAGGCAGGGACGTAAAGAGTTAAATGCCTGTGCTAACTATGGCCTTAAGAGCCTTTAGAAAAAACTTTTTAATGAATCCTACTATTATGAGAGTCTAAGATAGTCTCATTCTCTCAATATTCTCACAGAAACTCATCCAAGCTGTTGCCGTTTTCATGAGTTCTTTCTATCTTTAAATTCAAATTATACAAAGCATGAGTAAGATAGAGAGTATCCGAAATATCGAACTTTCCATGACGCTGGTGCACAAATCTGGCTGAATTTCGCTGTGGTTTTTTATTTGGCTTATGTCCATACACCTGGGATCTGGTTTAATCGCACGATCTCGATACCAGTTCACATTACCTCCACTGTACAATTCTCGGATTATAGCTATACTGACTTTAGAGAGTATGAAATCACAATACTCGTAATGAGAAGGAAGGAATTTTTGCATGTTCTAGTGGATTTTTTCTAATGGATCAAAAGATATAACTTTTGAGAAACTTTTCATGTCAATTTTATCTACTCTCAGATTTTTTTGCCAGAAATTTGCTGGGAGGAAGTTGCCGAAGAAATATTTTTTTCATATTTCGTTTTGATGTCTGTCTTGGGGTTTGAACCGTGGCCTAACGTGTAATAAGCCAACACACTACCTACTAGACTACGGCAACTTTTTTTTTATTTATTTTATTGATTGAAAAAATATTTTCGCTAATTGAGATATTGCTAAATTAAAAACATCACTTCCAATTATCTATTGCGTAGCACGGACTTCGATTATTATTAATTTATCACAACTAACAACGTTAGTGGTTTTGTTCAACAAAATTAAACCGATTTGATTTACACGGACGTTAACCTTAAAGTCCATTATATTAATTAAAAAACTTTGACTGGATTTCCGTACTTACAGAATTTAAGCTGTATGTTTTAAAGCGCTTATGTTGTCGATTGTTAACATGGATTTACAAAACTTGGTGTAATAGAATTTAGGCCCCGATTATCGTTTACAGCATATAGATGGTTGTATCAGCAACAACACAACCTTCATCTTTTCTTTGATTACGATCACAGCATATTTCGTGATTACGACTTACAACATCTAGATGTTGTGTATGAGTTGCGTTTCATATGTAGAAAAACTTTCTGCAAAAATACATACCTGCGTACCAAAAACTGTCAAGTTTAAAAAGAATAACTGAAAAAACATATATACTATTAGAAAAATATAAAACAATTAGAATAATGGATATTAACGTCGATCTATGTTTTGATGATGATGATAATGATTACAACAAAAAACACACTTGGCACTTATTCGTTATAGAATTCGCAAGGCGAATTCATATATATTGGTCGTAAAGAACCAGATGTGAGGTATCGTTGTTGTCAAAAATTTTTTGTGTTTTGTGTATTTTGTTTCGATGATCAATTTCGTATTCATAAACCTTCATATGTATCGCATGTATTCTTAACTATACGCACTAGAAATTCTTCAAGATTACTATTTTAGAGCCAATTGTATTAAAATTTTTGCAAGATGATTAACAATATTTAGCGCTTAACACTAAATACATACAGTGCTGTTCAATAAAATAGATTCACTATGATCTAACATCTTTGAGACTAATATAACATTAGAAAAACGCGAATACTAATTTTTATTTTTTTATTTTGGTAAAAATATAAATAACATAAAAAAATATAGCTTCAAAACATCGAAACTAAAAACTTTGTATTCATATTGCATTGTTCAAATCAGCAATTTTTTCCTGTTCAAAAAAATATAAAAATTTTCTTAGCATTTAAACTAATTAATTCTTTTTAACTACAGTGTATTTCCATCAGTACTTGCTGAAATAACACTTATTTTTAATTATTGCTGAGCATCGTTTTGGCATAGAGTTAACAAGTTCACTAACTCTCACAACTGTCTTTTCTTGAAATTGTTTTTCCCTCTGAGAGCTGCTCTGACAATTTCCCACAGATTTTCGATAGGATTTAAGTCCGGCGACTGTGCCGGCCAGTTTAAAATCTTGACGTCATTATTATGAAACCAATCTTTTGCTAGCTTCGATGTGTGTTTCAGGTCATTATTTTGTTAAAACACCCATCGAAGCGGCATTTCCCATTCGGCATAACATATAATGACGTCGTTTAGTATATTGGTATAATAAATCGCATCCATTATACCTTCTATTCTAAATAAAGGCCTTATGCCATTGTAGGAAAAACATGCCCATACCAATATACTTCCTCTATCGTGTTTAGTGGTCTTTACTGTGTATTGCGGAAGGGGTTCAGTTTTCGGGGGTCTTCTTAAAGTCTAAACACTTCTGTCAGATTTAAACAAATTAACTTTAGTTTCGTCGGGCTACAAAATATTTGTCCATGTATGCATAGACCGATTTGTATGCTGTTTTGCAAATTCTAATCTTTTGTTTAGGTATTGTTTAGACAACAATGGACCTTTTCTGCTACTTTTGGCTTTTAAATTATTTCCCTTCTAATTGGAGTGAAAATATGAAGGTTATATTAATTTTTATTGGCAGCAGAGGTTGCAAACGGGTCTGTTTTTACATGACGCACAATTTTTCTTTCCATAAGGGGTGTGATTTCTATTTTTTACATAAATTTTTTACATGTATAAGGAATTTAGATATAGTAAACTTTTTTGGGAGCAAGTAAATCTATTTTTTTGAGCAGCACTGTATATCTTTTAAGCTACAACCTAGATTTACTATATTTATTTTTATTTAGACGAGAGTTATGAATAACAAAAAAGAAATTAGTCTCTCCAACTAGGTGCCTAAACTATGACAAATAACGTTTGTAGCTGCCATTTTTCTCGACGGCCATATAAAAACAATTTGGAAATGTTATTGACTGTATGAAATATTTTTTAATTTATAGGTGCTGCACTATTGTGTAATTTAGCATGATATCAAAATCATAAAAATTTTCAGTATATAAAATTTATTTAAAAAGTTCATGTATTATCACTGATTCTTAAAACTAATGCAAAGGGTATTTAAACACATACATACATATTCATGTATGTATTCTGTCTGTATAGAAACATTGTCATAGAAACATTGTATAAAATGAAACTGAGAATTTGTAAAGACTACTATTATAACGTCTAGGGTTATATTAATCTTTTTAAAATATTATTAAATAAAAATTTTTTAGTTCTAAAAAATAAAAGATAAATTAAAATGTTTCACTTTTGGATGTCAAAAACTATAGCGACTCATTTACGTTCGTTCACACGAGTGTTTAAACAATGCCTTCCAATATCATTTATACACAAGCCAATAATATCACTAACACACGTTAACCTATACACATGCATACATCAACATATACATCAACATTCACAGCCTCCATTAACATATACACATGCAGTAACAGCTCTAATCTAATTTTTTTGGATCCTCGTAGTCAGTTGGCTGTAGATCACTGAAGTAAGACAATAACATCACCAACACACATCAACATATACACATGCTTTAACAGCTCTAATCCAATTTTTCTTGGATCCTTGCATTCATTTGACTGTGGATCACTGAAGCAAATAAAAACCTAATCAGCAATTCCTACACGTGTGTGCTATAGAAAATATTCCTATTTAAAATAAAACATAAAAATTGAAAACATTAACATATATAAACAAATAATGTACATTGAATATTTTGAATCGATACAAAAATTATCGAACACTGTGAATTTAACATCAAATTTTACATTGAATTATGCATACAAATATCCAAATATACAAACATATACAAAATTAATACACATTTAAGAGTCTTATGAAAAGACGGTGAAAATAACTACATTAAACTAATATAAATCCTGTTATACATAAATATAAATAAACATACATACAAAAATAAAAATCTCTCTAACATTTATTTACACACAACTTATATATATATATATTACGAGGTTTGTACCTTTCACCAATTATATACCACACACCTACTTACCCATATACTAACCCCCACCCTATAAGCCGTATATTCATGGTCTTTCGATGAAGAAGAAGAGACAGTGATTTAAGTTATTAATACAGTCCACATAAAAACCCTATAACCCCTCCTAAAATATATAACCCCATTAAACCCTAATTTTAAAATTATAATAAAAATCAAAAACAATAAAAAAGAGAAATCTAAAACACTAATAGTACAGTGCATTAAATATCAGTGCAAAAGTTGGCAACCCATAGACGAAGCAAAACGTACTTCTCTTGAGCGTTTAAACAAACTATGTTATAAAAAAACGAAAATTTTGTTATTAAAAGTGTATAATAAATAATAAAACTTTGTAAAACAAATAAGCAGATACAAAAGAATTTGGAATAAATCAAATATGCCTAAAAAAACTGTTCGCCGTAGCATGCAACCAAATTTAATTACATATTGTGATAAATGTGAAAATGAAATCAAAGAAGAAACTGATGATTATATACAATGCGACAAGTCGGAAAAAATTTTCACTCATTGTGTTCGAATTTGAGTAGAATAGAATTTGAGAGGCTATTAAAAAATGAAAATGAAATGTTTAAATGTAACTTCTGTAAAGAAGAAGGAGGTGAAATAAGAAATGAATTAAATGCAATAAAAACAGAACTTAAAAAACTAGAAAAGCTGGAGAAATTAGATCAGCTGACTGACTCTATTATGTTTATGTCAACTAAATTTGATGAAATGTTCAAAGAGGTAGCTGAAAATAAAAAGAATTAAATGAAATTGAAAAAAGAAATAAAAACTAAAAACAGAATTAAAATCATTGAAATCTTCAATTAAAACTTTAAATGATTACGGGTTAGAAACGACTGTATAATCAGTGGCTTAAAAGTGGCTAACAATTTGAGCGCTTTGGATGCTGTGGAAAGTGTATCAAAAAACGCTGGTGTTTCGTTTCAAAAAAGTGCTGTAGAAGATGCATATTTTTTAAAAAATAAAAGCCAAAACAATGATAAAAAACAGTAGTGGTCAAATTTATTTCAAAAGCGCACAAAGCTGAATTATGTCATCTAAAGAAAAACTTAAAAGAAGATGAAAAGACCAAAAATGTGTTTATCAATAATTTTAATAGTAGAGAAACTATGAATCTTTTTTATCATGCCAAATCTTTAAAAACCATTGGATACCAGTATGTATTTTATAAAATGGAAAAGTTTATTGCAAGAAAAGTGAAGCTTCTAAACAACAACTGATTTATAATGAGGATGATGTAGATAAAATACTATTGAATGCAACAACCAGCAAATACTGGGTAGAAGATCCATGGCCATTCAAGACAAGCTGGAGATGAGGATCCTAGTGAAGGTGATGATGAAAATGGAGCTCCGAAATACTATAGACAAATATATATTTAATACTTTTTGTTAATTGCATTGTTAATTACCTTATTGTTGTTTTTTTTTATGATTACAAATCAATATTTAATAGTTTTTCAAATTTTATGAATTATATTAATATCCTGAATTGTAGTTTTTTAAATATTATTAGCATTAACATAAGAAGCGTTTCTCCATTGGAAAATTTAATAAATTTAAATCGTCTTAGCTCAATTTCCAAAACTGCCCGATATAATAGCTATTCAGGAAACTTGGTTCAGAAAAGATATTGTACGGTTATATGAAATACCTGGTTTTGCTAGGTTCATTCATGTAGGGAAGATGGGTTTGGTGGTACATCGTTGTATATAAGCAAGGACATTGACTTTAGTCTTAAAATTGCCGGAGTGAGAGTTATGTCGAGCTTTTGGCTATTTACCTTAGGTAACTTCAAAATACAATCTTAACCTTTGCAAATTGTGTCATACTATCGTTCACAAAAATGTAATGATTCATATTTTATAAATTTACTTGACGATTTGTTGGATGACTTAGCTCGCGATCCAGTTATAATTCTTGGGACTCGAATATTGATCTTCTCAAGGGTTCTCCATCTACTGACCTAATCTCGCTATTCCAGAACTATGATTGTGGATGTGCTCATGATCTTATCACTAGACCTGGAAGTGGAACATGCATAGATCATATTTTTAGCAATTTGCCTGAGACGCTTTATATTGATTCTGTTGAGTGTACTCTCTCAGTCATAATATACTTTCATGTAAACTGAAGAGTAGCTTTAAGTGAAAGGTATACTGAAATATTGAGAACTTATTGTGATTACGATAGGGCTAAGGACTATCTGAGGGATAATTTACCCTGTAATATTCAGGCTTTGATGCATCTGATTTGACAATACATTGATATCTTGTATTGAAACAGCTTGTTAGCAACTCGACGATCGTTACGAAGTTGCGTAGGCCGTTGCAGTTTGAATTAACTCCATGGATAGATGGAAATCTTCAGAAGTTAATATCATTTAAACATAGACTATTGAGGAAAAGACGTAGATCGAGGAATAATGGGAACATTGAAATAGTTTTGAGGAGATTAAGTAGAGTTATTTTAAAGTGGCTGTTAGAATATGTAGGGAAATTATTATGCTGATTGTTTGTATAAGGCTGAAATGATCCAAAAAAGTGTTGGAAATTTATCAACAATATACTTGGTAGATCAGGAACTAGTGGTGGTCAAACTTAGTGATTCAAAAGGTAGGAGTATTGCAGATGATCGGATCAAAGTGGATTGTTTAAATAATTATTTTATTTCTGTAGTTAGGGAACTCAAACAGAAGATTGATGTTTCACCTGGGGACTCTTTTAACTCTTTGAGAACACTTACAGCATCCCGTAATCGTTTTAATTTTAATATCATTAATGTTGATGATGTTAACAATATTATGTGTAATATGATGTAAATAAATCTCCAGGATTTGATAACATATCTACAAAGTTTGTAAAAGAATGTTTTGATGAAATATCAACTATCATGGTTGAGATCTTCAATAAAATGATTACCACCTCACAGTACCCTGATATCTTAAAGATTCATAGAATAGTGCCCATTCCGAAACCGCTCAGGCATCTACTTTGGATAAATATAGGCCGATTGCTGTACTTTCTACTTTGGATAAAATTTTTGAGAAACTTTTGTATAATAAGCTCTCGGTTTATCTGGAGGACAATAACCTTTTATACAAAATACCAATTTGGATTTTAGAGGCATAAGTACACAAGACGCTGTCTTGAATGTGGTGAGATATGTTTGCAATGGCTTGATGAAGGAACAGTGGGGTAGCGGGTATGTTTTTTGACCTTTGAAAGGCATTTGATCTTGTTGATCATGAAATAATGCTTCAAAAACTGGAATTTTACGGTGTACGAGGACGTGAAACTTTTATTGTTCCGAAATTATTTCATTAATAGGAAACAGTATGTACAAATTGGACAATGCAAAAGCTCTTTACGTACTGTTGAATATGGTGTACCACAGGGGAGTGGACTAGGTCTTTATTGTTTTCAATTTACTTGAATGACTTGGTAAATTTTGAATCTCACGGGTCAACTGTATATGTCGCCGATGATATATGTTTGTTCTACCCATTTAAACATGATCTTATTCTAAAAACACATATTGAAAGAGATGCGTCTCTATTATTTGAATTTACTCGTTTAAATGGTTTATTATTAAATTCTGATAAGACCAAATTAATTCGCTTTCGACCACATGCAGTTAGTATGAATAATAACTTTTCTGTTTATATCGATGGAACATCTATTGTCGAAACACACTCAGTTAAATTTTAGGAATTACGTTACAGAGTAACTTATCCTGGGATCTTCACATCAATGAGGTGAAGAATAAGATAGCTCCTGCTATAGGTATAT
Source organism: Sarcophaga bullata (assembly GCA_005959815.1). Lineage (NCBI taxonomy): Eukaryota > Metazoa > Arthropoda > Insecta > Diptera > Sarcophagidae > Sarcophaga > Sarcophaga bullata. Next base: position 121,061 of record QOCX01000549.1, read on the forward strand.
TATATAAGTTTAAAAATAAGCTGAGTGTGAAAGGTAAGCTAATGATTTATAATGGTTTGATACACCCGCATTTAAATTTATTAGCTTTGTGTGTATGCTTATAACAGAGAACAATATTCTTCAAAAATCATTACAATCTTATCAAAATAAGGCACTGAAAATTGTATACACATTTACCGAGAACACATCCAACAATTCACTATATAGGAATGTTTGTAGAACTATTTTGCCTATTTATGGTTTGCACAAATATCAGGCTTTGATATTTGTATTTAAAGTGTGTCATGGCACAGGTCAGCAGACAATAACATTTTTGAATAACAGATACATTACAACACTCGAATATGTCAACCTTAGAGCTCCTAGATGCAGGTTGGAAAAGACTAAGCAGCGTATTGATTATGGTAGGTAGTAATTTGTATAATGAATTACACCCAATTTAAAATCTATCGCAGAGTAATTCTACGTTTAAAACATTGTGCAAGGAATACTTATGTGATTAACTGAAATGCTTCTTATGTAATGTCTATGTATATATTAATTAATACATTTTTTTTCTTTTTTTTTTAACATTTTTTCATAATCATACATATTTGTATATAGAGTAGATAATATTATTGCCAACTTGTCTCAATAATGCCTTATTGGCGCTGAGACCTAAACTGAAATGAAAATTTAATATTGTAAAATTATTATTATAATAAAAAAAAAAAAAAAAAAAAAAAAGTGATATAATAAACAAAATTAAATTAAACACACATGCACCAACAAAACCGTGTAAAACATAAATCACATAAATATAAAAAAATATAATACTAATAAATAAAATAAATATAATACTAATATATAAAAAAAGGTATAAAAAGGTATTCAATTAACAACATCAATTAACAATTAAAATAAACAATAATAGCAAAAAATCACATTAAATTAAGAAGTGCATTAACATCAACAAAATATAAAACAGCAAACAATAGAAACACTTTAAAGTTATCACCTATTAAAATTACAATAATAAATTCAAAATACTGTAAAAATAAAAGTTCAAAACAAATTTAGAATCACAAAGAGAACAAGTTCACAAAAGTTCACTAAAAATTGAAACAAAATACATTTTACATAGAGAATCAAAAATTAAAAATTTTCAAAAGAATACACAAATAAAATCAAAAGTGAAGAACACAAAAATAAAAAGTTCAACACAGTACACAAAAAGTAGCAACAAAATACATATATTGACAAAAATTAAGAAATTAAAAAATATAAAGTGCACTAACAATTACATTCCAGTACAGTTCACTAACAATAACAATTGCAATATAAGTGACTACTAACAAATTAACATTATTAATATTACACACAAACACAACACAACAAACATTACACAAAGAGGAATTGAAAATAAATTGTTTTGTACTTTACCCTCAGCAGACAAGGTAAGTTGAAAATTTTCAATTTACATTTTTTATAACTTTGTTATATTTTTTTAACGCGAAAATTTAAAACGCGCAAAAACGTGCACTAGGAAATATTAATCCTTAACCCACCCACTCAATAAATACCCATTTTTCTTAGATAATATTTCCAAAATATTGTGAGGAACTAATATTGCCGTTCACTTTGTGTAGTGTCAGAAAAACACAAAGATAACCCAATAGGCAATTTTGACTGCTAATTAGATTTATTTAAAATTTTAAATAAATATTTTTTTAAACCAAATTTACCCACGGTCAATCGATTTACTATCGAAAATTACACATTTTACCCAATCCTCTGTGTATAAAATTTTAAAAATAAATATGTCGGAATTAAAAAATTTAGCCGCCGATATTATGCGTTATATCCAACAGATTTAAGTGCTTTTGAGGAAGACTATAACTCGAGTCCAGAGAATTCTCAATTACTACCTGCATTGAAATTCATGAAGCGTGAGTTGTGGTCGAATATAGACGGAAAATTCAGACAAATCCGCGAATTGCCACAATTCAATGACCCTGAAGTATCCAATTCAATAAATTTTAATGGCCTCTCCAGAAATGTGAGATCTGCCAAAAAATTCTATCGGACATCTATAATTTTCATAGATAAGTCTATAGAAAACTTAACCCAATCCAGAATTTCAACCCAAACCAGCACAACCCGCCCATTCAGTTGGATTTAACGTACCCCTTTGCAATATTCAAACATTTAGTGGTTATTTCAAGTCTTGGGCCTCGTACAGAGACTTATCCAAGGTTATTTATGGCAACAATACCCGCCTAATTGGGGTAGAAAAACTTTTCTACCTTAAAAATAAGACTAGCGGCGAAGCTAAAGAAATAGTCGACTGTTTTCTTATTGCTTGGACCCAACTGGTAAAAAATAAATAGAAAATAGAAGGATGCAAATTAATGCACAAATTAAAACCCTTCTAAATTTAACAGCGGTAAACACCATGTGCAAAGTTTCAATAAGAAAATAACAGAGAAAAATAAACTGCTGTATTGCAAACTTGAATACATTAGAGATAGATACGGATAATTGGGATCCTATCATTGTATAACATAATTGTTTAACAAAATTACCCAAGTACACCCGAAGAGAATTTGAGAAAACCCCTCAAGATTATGCTGAAATGCCTTCCTGGATTGATGTGGATGTATATTTAACAAATAAATGCAAGGAACTCGCTTCTGTCAATGATGTTCCGGAAAGTAACCCTAACCTTAACACAAACACTCACCCAAAACCCAAATTCCTCCAGCACTTCAGAAATCAAATTTTAAAAAGTTCCACAATGTAACAAACAGCAATGGGAATTATACCAGATCCACAAACAAAATTCAATCCCAGAGCAAACTCTCGAATTCAACCTAACCCCGCCCAAATACACATAATTATCCAAAAACCCAGGAAAAACTCGATGGTTCAATATGAAAACTGTGCAAAAATAACCACCCTTTGAGGGAATGTTCATCATTTACTTCCCTGGAAGTAAATGAAAGAATTGAATTCGTAAGGCAGAATTCTATGTTACAATTGTCTGGCCCTTAGCCATATGGTATCAGAATGTCGCAGATACTGTGGCAGCAGACATAATACCCTATTACACAAACACTAACCCTCGAAATGACGATAAACTCTCTATGTCAAATGCAATACAGTCTTTCTCTGCCAATTAGGTGACAGAGCTAAGTTATTAGGCACAGCTGCTTTGAATATTATAATACACGGTGAAAAATTCAATTCTAGAGCGCTTATTGACCCAGTTTCAGATTTTTCATTAATTTCTGATAAGCTAAGGCACAAATTACACTCACATAGTTGCTGAAATCTCAGGTTTAAATGAAATGTTTCAGCACGTTCAAACAGATATGTGATCTTGGTTCTAACACAAATAAGAATTTTTCACTGAATATTCAGGCAATTGTGGTCAAAACACTCACCCGAAACTTACCCACCTAAAATTTAAACCCTTCTTTCATAAAGGAGTTGGACATCATCCCATTAGCAGGTCCTAAATTTTATGAAAGCCGCCCAGTTATAACTGGCAGCGATTTTTACCCACAAATTATCAGAGCTGGTGTTAAGAAAGATATTCTTGGTACATTAATAGCTCAAGAAACTGAGTTTGGTTGGATTTTAACCGGACCAGTAAAAGATTCTCACCCTACCCGACGAATCGTTTCTTACTACAGTTCTGCCAAGCTTGATAAATTTTTGACCAAATTTTGGGAAATTGAAGAAATTCCACAAGAACCCGTTCAATCTTAGGATGATTGTACTTGTGAGAAAATTTCCACGACAACTATCCGTCGTCTACCCAAAGACCGTTATCAAGTAACTCTTCCATTTCGCCACCCTCAAATTGTGTTAGGAAACTCTTGACATATTGCAATGGCTCAATACTTAAGAAATGAGAAGAATTTACTAAGGAGACCCGAGTTAAAACTTGAATACGATAATGCGCTACAAGAATATATTCACTTAGGCGATATGAAACCCACAATTTATAACCCTAACACTTTTTCAAATACCTATTCTTATTTACCCCATCATGCTGTTGTTAAAGCCGATCGTGTTACGACAAAAGTTCGAGTTTTAATGCATCGAGCAAAACTTCGAACGGCAACAGCTTGAATGATACCCTAAATATTACTCCTACTCTACAACAAGATTTAGTTGTTGAAATCTTGAGACGGAGATTTTATAAGATTGTTTTTAATGTCGACATTACTAAAATGTTTAGGCAAATTCAATTAAACCTTACCCATAGACCCTATCAAAGAATTTTATTCCGTAAAAGCGCCAACGAACCCATTCCAGATTACGAACTGCAAACAGCTACATTTGACGTTAACTGTGCCTCGTATTTAGCTATCAGAACCCTACGCAGATTAGCTTAAGACATTCAAGATACCCACCCAATTGTATCTCAAATTTTGAGAGATAACATGTACGTCGATGATGTACTAGTGCTCACACTGTTCGAGAAGCTGAAATCGCTCAAAAACAGTTGATCAGTGCCCTTGAATCTGCTGGTTTTCCTCTACGATATCAAATACCCAACAACTATTGGATAATTTACTCAAGGATCACCAACTCAATGCCGCCTTACTTACCCTTCCGGAATCGGAAAACCCTAAAAACCTATGCTTTCGGTGGAATCCAAAAAAAGACAATGTTTTCTTTGAGGCCCCTAAAATAGAGAGAAAACCAGCCTACACTAAGCGTGCAGTTCTATCTGACATCGATAAACTTTTTGACCCAGCTGGTTGGTTAGCACTAATTATCATATCCGCCAAAAATAGTAATACAGAAAATTTGGCACGATAATACAGCTTGGGATGAATGTCTTAACCCACTCATCCTTATTAAATGGCACAAGTTTCTGCAGTTCTATGATAACATTGACAATATTCGGATTCCTAGATGGATAAATTTTTCACCTTCAGCAAATATTGAGTTTCATGGCTTTTCAGATGCCTCTGAAAACTTTGTGGTGCAGTGTTGGTGGCAAAAATGGCGCAAGATATAATTATAATTATAATATTAAGGACGGATTCTGCAATAGTTTTGGCATGGCTCAACAAACCTCCGAACACGTGGAACATCTTTGTGGCAAACCGTGTGACTGCAATAGCCGAAGCGGTAGGAACCAAGAACTGGAGTCACGTGGCCTCTTACGGCAACCCAACCGATATTGTCAGTCGTGGTTGCAACGCAGACGAACTAAAGGACGACAAGCTATGGCGGAATGGACCAACTTGGTTGAAGGAAGATCCAACAAAGTGGCCAACATTTACCCTCCGAAACTCAAGCTGAAACTAAAAATTTTCAGTCGTTTGCTACGACTGTAGATCCAAAATCATCGACGAACTTTACTCACCCTATCCAGGGTATTTTGGACAAATTTTCTAAATGTCCAAAGCTCTTATATATTGTCTAATGTTTATCGATTTTGCGATCGCGCATCATTTATTCGAAGAAATGGAATTCGACATGACAGCATAGTTCGGGATCGAAAATCCGCAATCTATTGACGAAAGACTCTATAGTTTATTAACCCACCCCAGTATTTAACTTGATGTGTATGAGATAAAAGCAAGCCGTGAAAGACTAATAATTATTTGTCAGACACAATATTTCAATGAGGAATATTATTGTCTGAAAAGATCAAACATTTACCCAAGAAAAGCAACTTGCTTACCCTTACACCCTTCTTAGATACAAAGAATATCGTGCGATGAACGACACCCTATTTTACTACCCTATTCAAGCGCCTTTGCTAAATTATTAACCCAAACGTTCATCTTATAACCCTACACGGCGGAAATCGCCTTGTGTTACGAATAATTCGTTTGAGTTATTGGATTCTGAGACTGCAGAATCTTATCAGCTCTGTAGTCAACATGTGCGTATCCTTCACAAAATTTAGGAATCGCCAAACTACCCAATTTATGGCTGCATTACCCCAGAACCTTTCTACCCAGGCATTTATGGCAACATTTGCCCGATTCTTTTCGAGGCGGGGATGCCCTGTCGATGTATATTCCGATAATGGAACCATCTTTATTGGAACTAGTCAACTAATTAAAAACAGTGAAAGGAAATCCTCAAACAGTTGAAGGGATTGGTTATATCCACCACAGCTACCAAAACTTGACGTGGCACTTTATCCCACCCGGAGCTCCACATATGGGAGCTGGCAAATTTCAAGTACACTTTTGAGGAACTATCAACCCTATTGGCTAGAATAAAAGAATGTCTCAACTCAAGACCCTTAAGCCCGTCAAGTCAAATCTTAACCCGTTAACCCCAGGTCATTTCTTAATTGGCTCACCCTTATTATCACCCGCTGAACCCGATTTTAGTAGTGAGAATAGTACCCTAGCGAACATATGGCAAAGGCTGAAAATTCAATACCATCAGTTTTGCAAAAGATGGAAGGATGAATATTTTAAGGAGCTCCATAAACGTTACAAATGGAGAAACCCTAAATGTCCTGTGGAAGTCGATGACGTTGTCGTCATTAAACAAAACAACCTACCCTCGTATGAATGGCTACTCGGACGAGTAACAAAAACTTACCCAATGTTCTACCGGAACATTGACTCGGCTCATATCCAAGGTCGTGGTCCTACCTACACACTAATTAAACAACTTCAGATAATCTTCCATATTTGACCCTTGCTCATAACCCATTATTCACTCAGACTACTAACCTCGTTACTTACCTAGCTGAATACTGAAATGCTACTACCTCTAAATCTTGCGTCGAGTCTGCAATCAACCTCCAAAAACTCCAAATATTATCGAGAAGGAAGGTTTTATTGATAATTGTGGACAGTTATCGTTTTCAAAAGAAGTCTTTCCTATGTTTAAAAATTTAGATGCTATACCTGACACTGACGGAAATAAATTGCACTCCAAACAATCATTAACCTTATTAACTGGTCCTGTCAATTCTGCTCGTTTAATCAATCTCGATGCTACTTCTCCTGTTCCATCAATCTTCATGCCAAATGCTTCTGTTGTGAATAATTAAAAAGCTACTGCTGAAAATGATCCAAATGAGTTGCGAACTACTTCTCCTAAAAACAATATTTGCTACACGCTTTGCAGTTGATACGAATGCTGAAGATATGAAGATACGAATGCTGAAGAGATTATATCAAAAATTGTAATCCAGATGAAATTCTTCTTTTCAAAATAAATTCGAGATCATAAATTCGAGGGCATCATTCAAAATTATTGTTCCTGAAAATCTGTTCCAGCAAATCGTTAATCCGGAATTTTGGCCTAAAAATTCATTAGTTCGTGAATTTATTTACAGTGAAAGAAATATTGCTCGTCTTCCTCACATTACTGATACAAATCAAAAAACTAATTTCCATTGCTTATCAAAATGTTAGGGGTATTAACTCGAAATTATCTCCAATTTATTGTAATAGTTTTGGATTTAATTACCATATAATAATGGTATTCACTGAACATTGGCTCAGTAGCAGAATTTAATAATATCTTGCGTTTTTGCCCTAAGTAATAATGTCTTTAGAAAAAAGATACAGAAAGCTATGGCAATACAATAAAAAAAAAACTAGAAGCGGTGTATATTGCTATCACAAATGTATTCTCGTCTGAAGAATTTATCCTTAATGACCTCTAACATATTGAGTTGTTATGCGTATTAGTTAAAATTCATAATCAATCTTTATTCATTGTTTGCGTGTACATTCCTCCTATTCACCACTCACTGTCTATGAAGATTACTTAAATGCGATTGACACACTTCTGTAACACAACAACAAGTAAACACAACAGATCTGGTTCTATTGATAGGAGACTTTCATATGTCACATACATCATGAAGGCCTATTCCAGATCAAACTATTATTAATCCCCATTGGTTCTTCGGAGTCTCCGGCGAAATAATAATTAATTGTTTACTTGAGAGCTGTCCTTTTTCAAACAATTCCATTCCAAAGGATTTTGATAAAATGTTAGAGTCTTGGTGTATGTTAGTGATTCATGCGGAGTTTCTCATTTAGTTGGTCATACGCCTATCTCCAATCCTGAAGACAAATATCATCCGAACATTTGAAATTAAACTTCGTTCCGATCATTCTCCCATTAAAGCAAGAACATTTAACTCAAAAGACAGCAAATATTTTTGTTTCCAATTTAACAAATCCATAATAAACTGCATCTTACACAATCGGAAATCGATTGGATAAATGAAGTGTATCTGGTTTCGATGGGCATTATGATAGGTTTATGCTGTGGAAAATATGCCATGGGTGACTCTTAGTCCGTTTAATAATTTTCGGCTAGGCACATCGTAGATTATTATGTCCT